>CAWTZC010000711.1:0-102960 GCA_963919715.1 Microtus obscurus
TCCACACTAGCGCCACCTCACAAAAGAATACCTTTCTTCAACAGTTCTCTACACTAGTTCCACTTGACAATACAATACGTTTCTGCTATAGTTCTTCACACTGGCTCTGAATCACAAAACTATACCTTCCAGCAAAAGTTCTTCACACTAGCTCCGAATCACAAAACAATACCTTCCTGCAACAGTTCTACACAGTACCTCCACCTCAAAAAACCATACCTTTCTGCAACAGTTCTCCACACTAGCTACACATCACAAAACAATATCTTCCTGCAACAGTTGTCCACAGTAGCTCCACATCACAAAACTATACTTTCAAGCACAAGTTCTTCACACTAGCACCGAATCACAAAATAATACCTTCCTGCAACAGTTCTACACAGTAGCTCCACATCACAAAACAATACCTTCCTGCAACAGTTCTCCACACTAGCTACACATCACAAAACAATATCTTCCTGCAAGAGTTCTACACAGTAGCTCCACATCACAAACAATACGTTTCTGCTACAGTTCTCCACACTGGCTCCGAATCACAAAACTATACCTTTCTGCAACAGTGCTACACAGTAGCTCCAATCACAAAATAATATCTTCCTGCAACAGTTCTACACACTAGCTCCACATCACAAAACTATACCTTCCTACAACAGTTCACCATACTAGCGCCACCTCACAAAAACAAAACTTTCTGAAACAGTTCTCTATAGTAGCTCCACATCACAATACAATACATTTCTGCAACAATTCTCCACACTAGCTCCACATCACAAAACAATACCTTCCTGCAACAGTTCTCCACACTCTTTCCACATCACAAAACCATACCTTCCTGCAACAGTTATCCACACTGGCTCCGAATCACAAAACTATACCTTCCAGCAACAGTTCTACACAGTACCTCCACATCAAAAAACAATACCTTTCTGCAACAGTTCTCCACAGTAGCTACACATCACAAAACAATATCTTCCTGCAACAGTTCTCCACAGTGGCTCCACATCACAAAACTATACCTTTCAGCAGCAGTGCTTCACAGTAGCTCCGAATCACAAAATAATACCTTCCTGCAACAGTTCTACACAGTAGCTCCACATCACAAAACAATACCTTCCTGCAACAGTTCTCCACACTAGCTACACATCACAAAACAATATCTTCCTGCAAGAGTTCTACACAGTAGCTCTCCACATCAAAAACAATACGTTTCTTCTACAGTTCTCCACACTGGCTCTGAATCACAAAACTATACCTTTCTGCAGCAGTGCTACACAGTAGCTCCAATCACAAAATAATATCTTCCTGCAACAGTTCTACACACTATCTCCACATCACAAAACTATACCTTCCTAAAACAGTTCACCATACTAGCGCCACCTCACAAAACAAAACTTTCTGCAACAGTTCTCTATAGTAGCTCCACATCACAATACAATACATTTCTGCAACAATTCTCCACACTAGCTCCACATCACAAAACAATACCTTCCTGCAACAGTTCTCCACACTCTTTCCACATCACAAAACCATACCTTCCTGCAACAGTTATCCACACTGGCTCCGAATCACAAAACTATACCTTCCAGCACAAGTTCTTCACACTAGCTCCGAATCACAAAATAATACCTTCCTGCAACAGTTCTACACAGTAGCTCCACATCACAAAACAATACCTTCCTGCAACAGTTCTCCATACTGGCTCCGAATCACAAAACTATACCTTTCTGCAACAGTTCTCCACATTAGCTCCACATCACAAAACAATACCTTCCTGCAACAGTGCTACACAGTAGCTCCAATCACAAAATAATATCTTCCTGCAACAGTTCTACACACTAGCTCCACATCACAAAACTATACCTTCCTACAACAGTTCACCATACTAGCGCCACCTCACAAAAACAAAACTTTCTGCAACAGTTCTCTATAGTAGCTCCACATCACAATACAATACATTTCTGCAACAATTCTCCACACTAGCTCCACATCACAAAACAATACCTTCCTGCAACAGTTCTCCACACTCTTTCCACATCACAAAACTATACCTTCCTGCAACAGTTATCCACACTGGCTACGAATCACAAAACTATACCTTCCAGCAACAGATCTTCACACTAGCTCTGAATCCCAAACCAAACCTTCATGCAACAGCTCTACACACTAGGTCCCCATTACAAAATTATACCTTCCTGCAACAGTTCTCCACACTAGCACCACCACACAAAACAATACCTATCTGCAACAGTTCTCTACACTAGCTATTCATCACAAAAAATACGTTTCTTTAACAGTTTTCCACACTGGCTCCGAATCACAAAACTATACTTTTGAGCAAGAGTTCTCCACACTAGCTCCACATCACAAAACAATATCTTCCTGCAACAGTTCTCCACACTAGCTACACATCACAAAACAATATCTTCCTGCAACAGTTCGACACAGTAGCTCCACATCACAAACAATACGTTTCTGCTACAGTTCTCCACACTGGCTCCGAATCACAAAACAATACCGTTCTGCAACAGTTCTCCACACTAGCTCCACATCACAAAACAATACCTTCCTGCAACAGTTCTACACAGTAGCTCCACATCACAAAACTATACGTTCCTGCAACAGTTCTCCCACAATAGCTTCACATCACAAAACTATACCTTCCTGCAACAGTTCTCCACACTATCTCCACATCCCAAAACAATACCTTTCTGCAAGAGTTCTCTACACTAACTCCACATCACAAAAACATACGTTTCTGCAACAGTTCTCCACACTGGCTCTGAATCACAAAACTATACCTTCAAGCACAAGTTTTTCACACTAGCTCCGAATCACAAAACAATACCTTCCTGCAACAGTTCTACACATTAGCTCCACATCACAAATCTATAACTTCCTGCAACACTTCTCCACACTAGCTCCACCTCACAAAACTATACCTTCCTGCAACAGTTCCTCACACTGGCTAAGAATCACAAAACTATACCTTTCAGGAACAGTTCTTCACACTAGCTCCGAATCACAAAACAATACCTTCCTGCAACAGTTCTCCACATTAGCTCCATATCACAAAAACAATACCTTCCTGCAACAGTTCTACACAGTAGCTCCACATCACAAAACAATACATTTCTGCAACTGTTCTCCACACTGGTACACATCACAAAACTATACCTTCCTACAACAGTTCTACACACTAGCTCCACCTCACAAAACAATACCTTTCTGCAACAGTTCTCTACACTAGTTCCACCTCACAAAACAATACCTTTCTGCAACAGTTCTCTACATTAGCTCCACATCACAAAAATATACCTTTCTACAACAGTTCTCCACACTAGCTCCACATCACAAACAATATCTTCCTTCAACAGTTCTACATAGTAGCTCCACATCACAGAACTATACCTTCCTGCAACATTTCTACACACTAGCTCCACCTCACAAAACTATACCTTCCTACAACAGTTCTCCACAGTAGCTCCACCTCACGAAACAATACCTTTCTGCAACAGTTCTCTACACTAGTTCCACATGACAAAACAATACGTTTCTGCTATAGTTCTCCACACTGGCTCTGAATCACAAAACTATACCTTCCAGCACAAGTTCTTCACACTAGCTACGAATCACAAAATAATACCTTCCTGCAACAGTTCTACACAGTAGCCTCCACATCACGAAACAATAGCTTCCTGCACCATTTTTCCACACTAGCTACACATCACAAAACCATATCTTCCTGCAATAATTTTCCGCAGTAGCTCACATCACAAAACAATTTGTTTCTGCAACAGTTCTCCACATGGTCTCCGAATCACAAAACTATACCTTTCTACAACAGGTCTCCACACTAGCTCCACATCACAAAAAAATACCTTCCTGCAACTGTTCTACACAGTAGCTCCACATCACAAAATAATATCTCCCTGCAACATTTCTACACACTAGTTCCACATCACAAAACTATACCTTCCTACAAGAGTTCTCCACAGTAGCTCCACCTCACGAAACAATACCTTTCTGCAACAGTTCTCTACACTAGTTCCACATGACAAAACAATACGTTTCTGCTATAGTTCTCCACACTGGCTCCGAATCACAAAACTATACCTTTCTACAACAGTTCTCCACACTAGCTCCACATCACAAAAAAATACCATCCTGCAACAGTTCTACAGAGTAGCTCCACATCACAAAATAATATCTTCCTGCAACATTTCTACACACTAGTTACACATCACAAAACTTTACCTTTCTACAACAGTTCTCCACACTAGCGCCACCTCACAAAACAATACCTTTCTGCAACAGTTCTCTACAGTAGCTCCACATCACAAAACAATACATTTCTGCAACAATTCTCCACACTAGCTCCACATCACAAAACTATACCTTCCTGCAACTGTTCTCCACACTAGCTCCACATCACAAAACAATACCTTCTTGCAACTGTTCTACATAGTAGTTCCACATCACAAAACAATTCCTTCCTGAAACTTTTCTACACACTAGCTCCAGATCACAAAACTATACCTTCCTACAAAAGTTCTACACAGTAGCTCCACCTCACAAAACCATACCTTCCTGCAATAGTTCTACACAGTAGCTCCACATCACAAAACCATACCTTTATGCAACAGTTCTACACAATAGCTCCACATCACAAAACTATACCTTCATGCAACTGTTCTCCACACTAGCTCCACATCACAAAACTATACCTACCTGCAACAGTTCTCACACTAGCTATACATCACAAAAATACATTTCTTTAACAGTTTTCCACACTGACTCTGAATCACAAAACTATACCTTCCTGCAACAGTTATTCACACTAGCTCCACATCACAAAACTATACCTTCCTGCAAAAGTTCTCCACACTAGGTCCTCATCACATAACTATACCTTCCTGCAACAGTTCTACACACTAGCTCCACATCACAAAACAATATCTTCTTGCTACACTTCTACACAGTAGCTCCACATCATAAAACAATACTGTTCTGCAACTGTTCTCCACACTGGCTACGCATCACATAATAATACCTTCCTGCATCAGTTCTCCACACTAGCTATACCATCACAAAAATATACCTTTCTGCAACAGTTCTCCACACTAGACTAAACATCACAAAATAATACCTTCCTGCAACATTTCTACACACTAGCTCCACATCACAAAACTATAACTTCCTACAACAGTTCTCCACACTAGCGCCACCTCACAAAAGAATAACTTTCTGCAACTGTTCTCTACACTAGTTCCACATCACAAAATAATACCTTTCAGCAACAGTTCCTCACACTGGCTCCGAATCACAAAACTATACCTTCCAGCAAAATTTCTTCACACTAGCACCGCATCACAAAAAAATACCATCCTGCAACAGTTCTACACAGTAGCTCCACATCACAAAATAATATCTTCCTGCAACATTTCTAAACACTAGTTCCACATCACAAAACTTTACCTTTCTACAACAGTTCTCCACACTAGCACCACCTCACAAAACAATACCTTTCTGCAACAGTTCTCCACAGTAGCTCCACATCACAAAACAATACATTTCAGCAGCAAGTTCTTCACACTAGCTCGACATCACAAAACAATACCTTCCTGCAACTGTTCTACACACTAGCTCCACATCACAAAACAACACCTTCCTGCAACAGTTCTACACAGTAGCTCCACATCACAAAACAATTCCTTCCTGAAACTTTTCTACACAGTAGCTCCAGATCACAAAACTATACCTTCCTACAAAAGTTCTACACAGTAGCTCGCATCACAAAACCATACCTTTCTGCAATAGTTCTACACAGTAGCTCCACATCACAAAACAATAACTTCATGCACCTGTTCTCCACACTAGCTCCACATCACAAAACTATACCTTCCTGCAACTGTTCTCCACACTGGCTCCGAATCACAAAACTATACCTTCCAGCAAAAGTTCTTCACACTAGCTCCGAACTCACAAAAACAATACATTTCTGCAACAGTTCTCTACAGTAGCGCCACCTCACAAAAGAATACCTTTCTGCAACAGTTCTCTACACTAGCTCCACTTCACAATACAATACCTTTCTGCAATAGTTCTTCACACTGGCTCTCGAATCACAAAACTATACCTTCCAGCAAAAGTTCTTCACACTAGCTCCGAATCACAAAACAATACCTTCCTGCAACAGTTCTACACAGTACCTCCACCTCAAAAAACCATACCTTTCTGCAACAGTTCTCCACACTAGCTACACATCACAAAACAATATCTTCCTGCAACAGTTGTCCACAGTAGCTCCACATCACAAAACTATACTTTCAAGCACAAGTTCTTCACACTAGCACCGAATCACAAAATAATACCTTCCTGCAACAGTTCTACACAGTAGCTCCACATCACAAAACAATACCTTCCTGCAACAGTTCTCCACACTAGCTACACATCACAAAACAATATCTTCCTGCAAGAGTTCTACACAGTAGCTCCACATCAAAAACAATACGTTTCTGCTACAGTTCTCCACACTGGCTCTGAATCACAAAACTATACCTTTCTGCAGCAGTGCTACACAGTAGCTCCAATCACAAAATAATATCTTCCTGCAACAGTTCTACACACTATCTCCACATCACAAAACTATACCTTCCTAAAACAGTTCACCATACTAGCGCCACCTCACAAAAACAAAACTTTCTGCAACAGTTCTCTATAGTAGCTCCACATCACAATACAATACATTTCTGCAACAATTCTCCACACTAGCTCCACATCACAAAACAATACCTTCCTGCAACAGTTCTCCACACTCTTTCCACATCACAAAACCATACCTTCCTGCAACAGTTATCCACACTGGCTCCGAATCACAAAACTATACCTTCCAGCAACAGTTCTACACAGTACCTCCACCTCAAAAAACCATACCTTTCTGCAACAGTTCTCCACACTAGCTACACATCACAAAACAATATCTTCCTGCAACAGTTGTCCACAGTAGCTCCACATCACAAAACTATACTTTCAAGCACAAGTTCTTCACACTAGCACCGAATCACAAAATAATACCTTCCTGCAACAGTTCTACACAGTAGCTCCACATCACAAAACAATACCTTCCTGCAACAGTTCTCCACACTAGCTACACATCACAAAACAATATCTTCCTGCAAGAGTTCTACACAGTAGCTCCACATCAAAAACAATACGTTTCTTCTACAGTTCTCCACACTGGCTCTGAATCACAAAACTATACCTTTCTGCAGCAGTGCTACACAGTAGCTCCAATCACAAAATAATATCTTCCTGCAACAGTTCTACACACTATCTCCACATCACAAAACTATACCTTCCTAAAACAGTTCACCATACTAGCGCCACCTCACAAAAACAAAACTTTCTGCAACAGTTCTCTATAGTAGCTCCACATCACAATACAATACATTTCTGCAACAATTCTCCACACTAGCTCCACATCACAAAACAATACCTTCCTGCAACAGTTCTCCACACTCTTTCCACATCACAAAACAATACCTTCCTGCAACAGTTATCCACACTGGCTCCGAATCACAAAACTATACCTTCCAGCACAAGTTCTTCACACTAGCTCCGAATCACAAAATAATACCTTCCTGCAACAGTTCTACACAGTAGCTCCACATCACAAAACAATACCTTCCTGCAACAGTTCTCCATACTGGCTCCGAATCACAAAACTATACCTTTCTGCAACAGTTCTCCACATTAGCTCCACATCACAAAACAATACCTTCCTGCAACAGTGCTACACAGTAGCTCCAATCACAAAATAATATCTTCCTGCAACAGTTCTACACACTAGCTCCACATCACAAAACTATACCTTCCTACAACAGTTCACCATACTAGCGCCACCTCACAAAAACAAAACTTTCTGCAACAGTTCTCTATAGTAGCTCCACATCACAATACAATACATTTCTGCAACAATTCTCCACACTAGCTCCACATCACAAAACAATACCTTCCTGCAACAGTTCTCCACACTCTTTCCACATCACAAAACTATACCTTCCTGCAACAGTTATCCACACTGGCTACGAATCACAAAACTATACCTTCCAGCAACAGATCTTCACACTAGCTCTGAATCCCAAACCAAACCTTCATGCAACAGCTCTACACACTAGGTCCCCATTACAAAATTATACCTTCCTGCAACAGTTCTCCACACTAGCACCACCACACAAAACAATACCTATCTGCAACAGTTCTCTACACTAGCTATTCATCACAAAAAATACGTTTCTTTAACAGTTTTCCACACTGGCTCCGAATCACAAAACTATACTTTTGAGCAAGAGTTCTCCACACTAGCTCCACATCACAAAACAATATCTTCCTGCAACAGTTCTCCACACTAGCTACACATCACAAAACAATATCTTCCTGCAACAGTTCGACACAGTAGCTCCACATCACAAACAATACGTTTCTGCTACAGTTCTCCACACTGGCTCCGAATCACAAAACAATACCGTTCTGCAACAGTTCTCCACACTAGCTCCACATCACAAAACAATACCTTCCTGCAACAGTTCTACACAGTAGCTCCACATCACAAAACTATACGTTCCTGCAACAGTTCTCCACAATAGCTTCACATCACAAAACTATACCTTCCTGCAACAGTTCTCCACACTATCTCCACATCCCAAAACAATACCTTTCTGCAAGAGTTCTCTACACTAACTCCACATCACAAAAACATACGTTTCTGCAACAGTTCTCCACACTGGCTCTGAATCACAAAACTATACCTTCAAGCACAAGTTTTTCACACTAGCTCCGAATCACAAAACAATACCTTCCTGCAACAGTTCTACACATTAGCTCCACATCACAAATCTATAACTTCCTGCAACACTTCTCCACACTAGCTCCACCTCACAAAACTATACCTTCCTGCAACAGTTCCTCACACTGGCTAAGAATCACAAAACTATACCTTTCAGGAACAGTTCTTCACACTAGCTCCGAATCACAAAACAATACCTTCCTGCAACAGTTCTCCACATTAGCTCCATATCACAAAACAATACCTTCCTGCAACAGTTCTACACAGTAGCTCCACATCACAAAACAATACATTTCTGCAACTGTTCTCCACACTGGTACACATCACAAAACTATACCTTCCTACAACAGTTCTACACACTAGCTCCACCTCACAAAACAATACCTTTCTGCAACAGTTCTCTACACTAGTTCCACCTCACAAAACAATACCTTTCTGCAACAGTTCTCTACATTAGCTCCACATCACAAAAATATACCTTTCTACAACAGTTCTCCACACTAGCTCCACATCACAAACAATATCTTCCTTCAACAGTTCTACATAGTAGCTCCACATCACAGAACTATACCTTCCTGCAACATTTCTACACACTAGCTCCACCTCACAAAACTATACCTTCCTACAACAGTTCTCCACAGTAGCTCCACCTCACGAAACAATACCTTTCTGCAACAGTTCTCTACACTAGTTCCACATGACAAAACAATACGTTTCTGCTATAGTTCTCCATATTGGCTCTGAATCACAAAACTATACCTTCCAGCACAAGTTCTTCACACTAGCTACGAATCACAAAATAATACCTTCCTGTAACAGTTCTACACAGTAGCTCCACATCACGAAACAATAGCTTCCTGCACCATTTTTCCACACTAGCTACACATCACAAAACCATATCTTCCTGCAATAATTTTCCGCAGTAGCTCACATCACAAAACAATTTGTTTCTGCAACAGTTCTCCACATGGTCTCCGAATCACAAAACTATACCTTTCTACAACAGGTCTCCACACTAGCTCCACATCACAAAAAAAATACCTTCCTGCAACTGTTCTACACAGTAGCTCCACATCACAAAATAATATCTCCCTGCAACATTTCTACACACTAGTTCCACATCACAAAACTATACCTTCCTACAAGAGTTCTCCACAGTAGCTCCACCTCACGAAACAATACCTTTCTGCAACAGTTCTCTACACTAGTTCCACATGACAAAACAATACGTTTCTGCTATAGTTCTCCACACTGGCTCCGAATCACAAAACTATACCTTTCTACAACAGTTCTCCACACTAGCTCCACATCACAAAAAAATACCATCCTGCAACAGTTCTACAGAGTAGCTCCACATCACAAAATAATATCTTCCTGCAACATTTCTACACACTAGTTACACATCACAAAACTTTACCTTTCTACAACAGTTCTCCACACTAGCGCCACCTCACAAAACAATACCTTTCTGCAACAGTTCTCTACAGTAGCTCCACATCACAAAACAATACATTTCTGCAACAATTCTCCACACTAGCTCCACATCACAAAACTATACCTTCCTGCAACTGTTCTCCACACTAGCTCCACATCACAAAACAATACCTTCTTGCAACTCTTCTACATAGTAGTTCCACATCACAAAACAATTCCTTCCTGAAACTTTTCTACACACTAGCTCCAGATCACAAAACTATACCTTCCTACAAAAGTTCTACACAGTAGCTCCACCTCACAAAACCATACCTTTCTGCAATAGTTCTACACAGTAGCTCCACATCACAAAACAATACCTTCATGCAACAGTTCTCCACAATAGCTCCACATC
Source organism: Microtus obscurus (assembly GCA_963919715.1). NCBI lineage: Eukaryota > Metazoa > Chordata > Mammalia > Rodentia > Cricetidae > Microtus > Microtus obscurus. The sequence goes on from CAWTZC010000711.1 coordinate 10,674, forward strand.
ACAAAACTATACCTTCCTGCAACTGTTCTCCACACTAGCTCCACCACACAAAACAATACCTATCTGCAACAGTTCTCTACACTAGCTATACATCACAAAAAAATACATTTCTTTAACAGTTTTCCACACTGACTCTGAATCACAAAACTATACCTTCCTGCAACAGTTATCCACACTAGCTACACATCACAAAACTATACGTTCCTGCAAAAGTTCTCCACACTAGGTCCTCATCACATAACTATAGCTTCCTGCAACAGTTCTACACACTAGCTCCACATCACAAAACAATATCTTCTTGCTACACTTCTACACAGTAGCTCCACATCATAAAACAATACTGTTCTGCAACTGTTCTCCACACTGGCTACGCATCACATAATAATACCTTCCTGCATCCGTTTTCCAAACTGGCTCCGAATCACAAAACTATACCTTTCTGCAACAGTTCTCCACACTAGCTAAACATCACAAAATAATACCTTCCTGCAACATTTCTACACACTAGCTCCACATCACAAAACTATAACTTCCTACAACAGTTCTCCACACTAGCTCCACCTCACAAAACAATAACTTTCTGCAACTGTTCTCTACACTAGTTCCACATCACAAAATAATACCTTCCAGCAACAGTTCCTCACACTGGCTCCGAATCACAAAACTATACCTCCCTGCAACATTTCTCCACACTAGCACCACATCACAAAAAAATACCATCCTGCAACAGTTCTACAGAGTAGCTCCACATCACAAAATAATATCTTCCTGCAACATTTCTAAACACTAGTTCCACATCACAAAACTTTACCTTTCTACAACAGTTCTCCACACTAGCACCACCTCACAAAACAATACCTTTCTGCAACAGTTCTCTACAGTAGCTCCACATCACAAAACAATACATTTCTGCAGCAATTCTCCACACTAGCTCCACATCACAGAACTATACCTTCCTGCAACTGTTCTCCACACTAGCTCCACATCACAAAACAACACCTTCTTGCAACTGTTCTACACAGTAGTTCCACATCACAAAACAATTCCTTCCTGAAACTTTTCTACACACTAGCTCCAGATCACAAAACTATACCTTCCTACAAAAGTTCTACACAGTAGCTCCACCTCACAAAACCATACCTTTCTGCAATAGTTCTACACAGTAGCTCCACATCACAAAACAATAACTTCATGCACCTGTTCTCCACACTAGCTCCACATCACAAAACTATACCTTCCTGCAACAGTTCTCCACACTGGCTCTGAATCACAAAACTATACCTTCCTGCAACATTTTTACACACTAGCTCCGAATCACAAAACAATACCTTCCTCCAACAGTTCTCCACACTAGCGCCACCTCACAAAAGAATACCTTTCTTCAACAGTTCTCTACACTAGTTCCACTTGACAATACAATACGTTTCTGCTATAGTTCTTCACACTGGCTCTGAATCACAAAACTATACCTTCCAGCAAAAGTTCTTCACACTAGCTCCGAATCACAAAACAATACCTTCCTGCAACAGTTCTACACAGTACCTCCACCTCAAAAAACCATACCTTTCTGCAACAGTTCTCCACACTAGCTACACATCACAAAACAATATCTTCCTGCAATAGTTGTCCACAGTAGCTCCACATCACAAAACTATACTTTCAAGCACAAGTTCTTCACACTAGCACCGAATCACAAAATAATACCTTCCTGCAACAGTTCTACACAGTAGCTCCACATCACAAAACAATACCTTCCTGCAACAGTTCTCCACACTAGCTACACATCACAAAACAATATCTTCCTGCAAGAGTTCTACACAGTAGCTCCACATCACAAACAATACGTTTCTGCTACTGTTCTCCACACTGGCTCTGAATCACAAAACTATACCTTTCTGCAGCAGTGCTACACAGTAGCTCCAATCACAAAATAATATCTTCCTGCAACAGTTCTACACACTATCTCCACATCACAAAACTATACCTTCCTAAAACAGTTCACCATACTAGCGCCACCTCACAAAAACAAAACTTTCTGCAACAGTTCTCTATAGTAGCTCCACATCACAATACAATACATTTCTGCAACAATTCTCCACACTAGCTCCACATCACAAAACAATACCTTCCTGCAACAGTTCTCCACACTCTTTCCACATCACAAAACCATACCTTCCTGCAACAGTTATCCACACTGGCTCCGAATCACAAAACTATACCTTCCAGCAACAGTTCTACACAGTAGCTCCACATCAAAAAACAATACCTTCCTGCAACAGTTCTCCACACTAGCTACACATCACAAAACAATATCTTCCTGCAAGAGTTCTACACAGTAGCTCCACATCACAAAACTATACCGTTTCAAGCACAAGTTCTACACAGTAGCACCGAATCACAAAATAATATCTTCCTGCAACAGTTCTACACAGTAGCTCCACATCACAAAACAATACCTTCCTGCAACAGTTCTCCACACTAGCTACACATCACAAAACAATATCTTCCTGCAAGAGTTCTACACAGTAGCTCCACATCAAAAACAATACGTTTCTTCTACAGTTCTCCACACTGGCTCTGAATCACAAAACTATACCTTTCTGCAGCAGTGCTACACAGTAGCTCCAATCACAAAATAATATCTTCCTGCAACAGTTCTACACACTATCTCCACATCACAAAACTATACCTTCCTAAAACAGTTCACCATACTAGCGCCACCTCACAAAAACAAAACTTTCTGCAACAGTTCTCTATAGTAGCTCCACATCACAATACAATACATTTCTGCAACAATTCTCCACACTAGCTCCACATCACAAAACAATACCTTCCTGCAACAGTTCTCCACACTCTTTCCACATCACAAAACCATACCTTCCTGCAACAGTTATCCACACTGGCTCCGAATCACAAAACTATACCTTCCAGCACAAGTTCTTCACACTAGCGCCGAATCACAAAATAATACCTTCCTGCAACAGTTCTACACAGTAGCTCCACATCACAAAACAATACCTTCCTGCAACAGTTCTCCATACTGGCTCCGAATCACAAAACTATAACTTTCTGCAACAGTTCTCCACATTAGCTCCACATCACAAAACAATACCTTCCTGCAACAGTGCTACACAGTAGCTCCAATCACAAAATAATATCTTCCTGCAACAGTTCTACACACTAGCTCCACATCACAAAACTATACCTTCCTACAACAGTTCACCATACTAGCGCCACCTCACAAAAACAAAACTTTCTGCAACAGTTCTCTATAGTAGCTCCACATCACAATACAATACATTTCTGCAACAATTCTCCACACTAGCTCCACATCACAAAACAATACCTTCCTGCAACAGTTCTCCACACTCTTTCCACATCACAAAACTACACCTTCCTGCAACAGTTATCCACACTGGCGACGAATCACAAAACTATACCTTCCAGCAACAGATCTTCACACTAGCTCTGAATCCCAAACCAAACCTTCATGCAACAGCTCTACACACTAGGTCCCCATTACAAAATTATACCTTCCTGCAACAGTTCTCCACACTAGCACCACCAAACAAAACAATACCTATCTGCAACAGTTCTCTACACTAGCTATTCATCACAAAAAATACGTTTCTTTAACAGTTTTCCACACTGGCTCCGAATCACAAAACTATACTTTTGAGCAAGAGTTCTCCACACTAGCTCCACATCACAAAACAATATCTTCCTGCAACAGTTCTCCACACTAGCTACACATCACAAAACAATATCTTCCTGCAACAGTTCGACACAGTAGCTCCACATCACAAACAATACGTTTCTGCTACAGTTCTCCACACTGGCTCCGAATCACAAAACAATACCGTTCTGCAACAGTTCTCCACACTAGCTCCACATCACAAAACAATACCTTCCTGCAACAGTTCTACACAGTAGCTCCACATCACAAAACTATACGTTCCTGCAACAGTTCTCCACAATAGCTTCACATCACAAAACTATACCTTCCTGCAACAGTTCTCCACACTATCTCCACATCCCAAAACAATACCTTTCTGCAAGAGTTCTCTACACTAACTCCACATCACAAAAACATACGTTTCTGCAACAGTTCTCCACACTGGCTCTGAATCACAAAACTATACCTTCAAGCACAAGTTTTTCACACTAGCTCCGAATCACAAAACAATACCTTCCTGCAACAGTTCTACACATTAGCTCCACATCACAAATCTATAACTTCCTGCAACACTTCTCCACACTAGCTCCACCTCACAAAACTATACCTTCCTGCAACAGTTCCTCACACTGGCTAAGAATCACAAAACTATACCTTTCAGGAACAGTTCTTCACACTAGCTCCGAATCACAAAACAATACCTTCCTGCAACAGTTCTCCACATTAGCTCCATATCACAAAACAATACCTTCCTGCAACAGTTCTACACAGTAGCTCCACATCACAAAACAATACATTTCTGCAACTGTTCTCCACACTGGTACACATCACAAAACTATACCTTCCTACAACAGTTCTACACACTAGCTCCACCTCACAAAACAATACCTTTCTGCAACAGTTCTCTACACTAGTTCCACCTCACAAAACAATACCTTTCTGCAACAGTTCTCTACATTAGCTCCACATCACAAAAATATACCTTTCTACAACAGTTCTCCACACTAGCTCCACATCACAAACAATATCTTCCTTCAACAGTTCTACATAGTAGCTCCACATCACAGAACTATACCTTCCTGCAACATTTCTACACACTAGCTCCACCTCACAAAACTATACCTTCCTACAACAGTTCTCCACAGTAGCTCCACCTCACGAAACAATACCTTTCTGCAACAGTTCTCTACACTAGTTCCACATGACAAAACAATACGTTTCTGCTATAGTTCTCCACACTGGCTCTGAATCACAAAACTATACCTTCCAGCACAAGTTCTTCACACTAGCTACGAATCACAAAATAATACCTTCCTGCAACAGTTCTACACAGTAGCTCCACATCACGAAACAATAGCTTCCTGCACCATTTTTCCACACTAGCTACACATCACAAAACCATATCTTCCTGCAATAATTTTCCGCAGTAGCTCACATCACAAAACAATTTGTTTCTGCAACAGTTCTCCACATGGTCTCCGAATCACAAAACTATACCTTTCTACAACAGGTCTCCACACTAGCTCCACATCACAAAAAAATACCTTCCTGCAACTGTTCTACACAGTAGCTCCACATCACAAAATAATATCTCCCTGCAACATTTCTACACACTAGTTCCACATCACAAAACTATACCTTCCTACAAGAGTTCTCCACAGTAGCTCCACCTCACGAAACAATACCTTTCTGCAACAGTTCTCTACACTAGTTCCACATGACAAAACAATACGTTTCTGCTATAGTTCTCCACACTGGCTCCGAATCACAAAACTATACCTTTCTACAACAGTTCTCCACACTAGCTCCACATCACAAAAAAATACCATCCTGCAACAGTTCTACAGAGTAGCTCCACATCACAAAATAATATCTCTCTGCAACATTTCTACACACTAGTTACACATCACAAAACTTTACCTTTCTACAACAGTTCTCCACACTAGCGCCACCTCACAAAACAATACCTTTCTGCAACAGTTCTCTAAAGTAGCTCCACATCACAAAACAATACATTTCTGCAACAATTCTCCACACTAGCTCCACATCACAAAACTATACCTTCCTGCAACTGTTCTCCACACTAGCTCCACATCACAAAACAATACCTTCTTGCAACTCTTCTACATAGTAGTTCCACATCACAAAACAATTCCTTCCTGAAACATTTCTACACACTAGCTCCAGATCACAAAACTATACCTTCCTACAAAAGTTCTACACAGTAGCTCCACCTCACAAAACCATACCTTTCTGCAATAGTTCTACACAGTAGCTCCACATCACAAAACAATACATTCATGCAACAGTTCTCCACAATAGCTCCACATCACAAAACTATACCTTCCTGCAACTGTTCTCCACACTGGCTACGAATCACAAAACTATACCTTCCAGCAACAGCTCTTCACACTAGCTCTGAATCCCAAATCCATACCTTCATGCAACAGCTCTACACACTAGGTCCCCATTACAAAATTATACCTTCCTGCAACAGTTCTCCACACTAGCTCCACCACACAAAACAATACCTATCTGCAACAGTTCTCTACACTAGGTATACATCACAAAAAAATACATTTCTTTAACAGTTTTCCACACTGACTCTGAATCACAAAACTATACCTTCCTGCAACAGTTATCCACACTAGCTCCACATCACAAAACTATACGTTCCTGCAAAAGTTCTCCACACTAGGTCCTCATCACAAAACTATACCTTCCTGCAACAGTTCCACACACTAGCTCCACATCACAAAACAATATCTTCTTGCTACACTTCTACACAGTAGCTCCACATCATAAAACAATACTGTTCTGCAACTGTTCTCCACACTGGCTACGCATCACATAATAATACCTTCCTGCATCCGTTTTCCAAACTGGCTCCGAATCACAAAACTATACCTTTCTGCAACAGTTCTCCACACTAGCTAAACATCACAAAATAATACCTTCCTGCAACATTTCTACACACTAGCTCCACATCACAAAACTATAACTTCCTACAACAGTTCTCCACACTAGCTCCACCTCACAAAACAATAACTTTCTGCAACTGTTCTCTACACTAGTTCCACATCACAAAATAATACCTTCCAGCAACAGTTCCTCACACTGGCTCCGAATCACAAAACTATACCTCCCTGCAACATTTCTCCACACTAGCACCACATCACAAAAAAATACCATCCTGCAACAGTTCTACAGAGTAGCTCCACATCACAAAATAATATCTTCCTGCAACATTTCTAAACACTAGTTCCACATCACAAAACTTTACCTTTCTACAACATTTCTCTACACTACCGCCACCTCACAAAACAATACCTTTCTGCAACAGTTCTCTACAGTAGCTCCACATCACAAAACATTACATTTTGCAACAATTCTCCACACTAGCTCCACATCACAGAACTATAGCTTCCTGCAACTGTTCTCCACACTAGCTCCACATCACAAAACAATACCTTTCTGCAATAGTACTCTACACTAGTTCCACCTCACAAAACAATACCTTTCTGCAACAGTTCTCTACACTAGCTCCACATCACAAAAATATACCTTTCTGCAACAGTTCTACACACTAGCTCCAAATCACAAAACAATATCTTCCTTCAACAGTTCTACACAGTAGCTCCACATCACAGAACTATACCTTCCTGCAACATTTCTACACACTAGCTCCACATCACAAAACAATACATTTCTGCAACAATTCTCCACACTAGCTCCACATCACAAAACCAAACCTTCCTGCAACAGTTCTCCACACTAGCTCCACATCACAAAACTGTACATTCATGCAACATTTCTACACACTAACTCCACATCACAAAACTATACCTTCCTACAACAGTTCTCCTCAGTAGCTCCACATCACAAAACAATACCTTCTTGCAACAGTTCTACACAGTAGTTCCACATCACAAAACTATTCCTTCCTGCAACATTTCTACACACTAGCTCCACATCACAAAACTACACCTTCCTACAACAGTTCTCCACACTAGCGCCACCTCACAAAAGAATACATTTCTGCAACAGATCTCTACAATAGTTCCACATGACAAAACAATACGTTTCTGCTATAGTTCTTCACACTGGCTCAGGTTCACAAAAATATACCTTCCAGCAAAAGTTCTTCACACTAGCTCCGAATCACAAAATAATACCTTCCTACAACAGTTCTGCACAGTAGCTCCACCTCACAAAACCATAACTTTCTGCAACAGTTCTCCACACTAGCTCCACATCACAAAAATACGTTTCAGCAACAGTTCTCCACACTGGCTCCGAATCACAAAACTATACCTTCCAGCACAAGTTCTTCACACTAGCTCCGAATCACAAAATAATACCTTCATGCAACAGTTCTACACACTAGCTCCACATCACAAATCTATACCTTCCTACAACAGTTCACCATACTAACGCCACCTCACAAAAACATACCTTTTTGCAACAGTTCTCTATAGTAGCTCCACATCACAATACAATACATTTCTGCAACAATTCTGCACACTAGCTCCACATCACAAAACCATACCTTCCTGCAACAGTTCTCCACACTCTTTCCACATCACAAAACTATACCTTCCTGCAACAGTTATCCAAACTGGCTCCGAATCACAAAACAATACCTTACAGCACAAGTTCTTCACACTAGCTCAGAATCACAAAATAATACCTTCCTGCAACAGTTCTACACAGTAGCTCCACATCACAAAACAATACCTTCCTGCAACAGTTCTCCACACTGGCTCCGAATCACAAAACTATACCTTTCTGCAACAGTTCTCCACATTAGCTCCACATCACAAAACAATACCTTCCTGCAACAGTGCTACACAGTAGCTCCAATCACAAAATAATATCTTCCTGCAACAGTTCTACACACTAGCTCCACATCACAAATCCTTACCTTCCTACAACAGTTCACCATACTAGCGCCACCTCACAAAAACCTAACTTTCTGCAACAGTTCTCTATAGTAGCTCCACATCACAATACAATACATTTCTGCAACAATTCTCCACACTAGCTCCACATCACAAAACAATACCTTCCTGCATAGGTTCTCCACACTCTTTCCACATCACAAAACTATACCTTCCTGCAACAGTTATCCACACTGGCTACGAATCACAAAACTATACCTTCCAGCAACAGATCTTCACACTAGCTCTGAATCCCAAACCAAAACTTCATGCAACAGCTCTACACACTAGGTCCCCATTACAAAATTATAACTTCCTGCAACAGTTCTCCACACTAGCTCCACCACACAAAACAATACCTATCTGCAACAGTTCTCTACACTAGCTATACATCACAAAAAAATACATTTCTTTAACAGTTTTCCACCCTGACTCTGGATCACAAAACTATATCTTCCTGCAACAGTTATCCACACTAGCTCCACATCACAAAACTATACGTTCCTGCAACAGTTCTCCACACTTGGTCCACATCACAAAACTATACCTTCCTGCAACAGTTCTACACACTAGCTCCACATCACAAAACGATATCTTCTTGCTACACTTCTACACAGTAGCTCCACATCATAAAACTATACCGTTCTGCAACTGTTCTCCACACTGGCTACGCATCACATAATAATACCTTCCTGAATCCGTTTTCCAAACTGGCTCCGAATCACAAAACTATACCTTTCTGCAACAGTTCTCCACACTAGCTAAACATCACAAAATAATACCTTCCTGCAACATTTCTACACACTAGCTCCACATCTCAAAACTAAAACTTCCTACAACAGTTCTCCACACTAGCTACACATCACAAAACAATATCTTCCTGCAGCAGTCTACGCAGTAGCTCCACATCACAAAACAATTCGTTTCGGCAACAGTTCTCCACACTGGCTCCGAATCACAAAACTATACCTTTCTACAACAGTTCTCCACAATAGCTCCACATCACAAAAAAATACCATCCTGCAACAGTTCTACAGAGTAGCTCCACATCACAAAATAATATCTTCCTGCAACATTTCTAAACACTAGTTCCACATCACAAAACTTTACCTTTCTACAACAGTTCTCCACACTAGCGCCACCTCACAAAACAATACCTTTCTGCAACAGTTCTCTACAGTAGCTCCACATCACAAAACAATACATTTCTGCAACAATTCTCCACACTAGCTCCACATCACAGAACTATACCTTCCTGCAACTGTTCTCCACACTAGCTCCACATCACAAAACAATACCTTCTTGCAACTGTTCTACACAGTAGTTCCACATCACAAAACAATTCCTTCCTGCAACTTTTCTACACACTAGCTCCAGATCACAAAACTATACCTTCCTACAAAAGTTCTACACAGTAGCTCCACCTCACAAAACCATACCTTTCTGCAATAGTTCTACACAGTAGCTCCACATCACAAAACAATACCTTCCTGCAACAGTTCTCCACACTGGCTACGAATCACAAATCTATACCTTCCAGCATCAGTTCTTCACACTAGCTCTGAATCCCAAATCCATACCTTCATGCAACAGTTCTACACACTAGGTCCCCATTACAAAATTATACCTTTCTGCAACAGTTCTCTACACTAGCTATACATCACAAAAATATACGTTTCTTTAACAGTTTTCCACACTGACTCTGAATCACAAAACTATACCTTCCTGAACATTTCTACACACTAGCTCCACATCACAAAACTATACCTTCCTCCAACAGTTCTCCACACTAGCGCCCCCTCACAAAAGAATACCATTCTTCAACAGTTCTCTACACTAGTTCCACATGACAATACAATACGTTTCTGCTATAGTTCTTCACACTGGCTCTGAATCACAAAACTATACCTTCCAGCAAAAGTTCTTCACACTAGCTCCGAATCACAAAACAATACCTTCCTGTAACAGTTCTACACAGTACCTCCACCTCAAAAAACCATACCTTTCTGCAACAGTTCTCCACACTAGCTACACATCACAAAACAATATCTTCCTGCAACAGTTTTCCACAGTAGCTCCACATCACAAAACTATACTTTCAAGCACAAGTTCTTCCCACTAGCACCGAATCACAAAATAATACCTTCCTGCAACAGTTCTACACAGTAGCTCCACATCACAAAACAATACCCTCCTGTAACAGTTCTCCACACTATCTACACATCACAAAACAATATCTTCCTGCAAGAGTTCTACACAGTAGCTCCACATCACAAACAATACGTTTCTGCTACAGTTCTCCACACTGGCTCCGAATCACAAAACTATACCTTTCTGCAACAGTGCTACACAGTAGCTGCAATCACAAAATAATATTTTCCTGCAACAGTTCTACACACTAGCTCCACATCACAAAACTATACCTTCCTACAACAGTTCACCATACTAGCGCCACCTCACAAAAACATAGCTTTTTGCAACAGTTCTCTATAGTAGCTCCACATCACAATACAATACATTTCTGCAACAATTATCCACACTAGCTCCACATCACAAAACAATAACTTCCTGCAACAGTTCTCCACACTCTTTCCACATCACAAAACTATACCTTCCAGCACAAGTTCTTCACACTAGCGCCGAATCACAAAATAATACCTTCCTGCAACAGTTCTACACAGTAGCTCCACATCACAAAACAATACCTTCCTGCAACAGTTCTCCATACTGGCTCCGAATCACAAAACTATACCTTTCTGCAACAGTTCTCCACATTAGCTCCACATCACAAAACAATACCTTCCTGCAACAGTGCTACACAGTAGCTCCAATCACAAAATAATATCTTCCTGCAACAGTTCTCCACACTAGCACCACCACACAAAACAATACCTATCTGCAACAGTTCTCTACACTAGCTATACATCACAAAAAAATACGTTTCTTTAACAGTTTTCCACACAGGCTCCGAATCACAAAACTATACTTTTGAGCAAGAGTTCTCCACACTAGCTCCACATCACAAAACAATATCTTCCTGCAACAGTTCTCCACACTAGCTACACATCACAAAACAATATCTTCCTGCAACAGTTATACACAGTAGCTCCACATCACAAACAATACGTTTCTGCTACAGTTCTCCACACTAGCTCCACATCACAAAACAATACCTTCCTGCAACAGTTATACACAGTAGCTCCACATCACAAAATAATATCTTCCTGCAACATTTCTACACACTAGATCCACATCACAAAACTATACCTTCCTTCAACAGTTATCCACACTGGCTACGAATCAGAAAACTATACCTTCCAGCAACAGTTCTTCACACTAGCTCTGAATCTCAAAACCATTCCTTCATGCAACAGTTCTAAACACTAGGTCCCCATTACAAAATTATACCTTCCTGCAACAGTTCTCCACATTCCCGCTACCTCACAAAACAATACCTTTCTGCAACAGATCTCTACTCTAGTTCCACCTCACAAAACAATACGTTTCTGCAACAGTTCTTAACACTGGTTCCGAATCTCAAAACTATGCCTTAGAGCAAAAGTTCTTCACACTAGATCCGTATCACAAAACTATAACTTACTGCAACTGTTCTACACAGTAGCTCCACATCACAAAACAAATCCTCCCTGCAACATTTCTACACACTAGCTCCACCTCACAAAACTATACCTTCCTACAACAGTTCTCCACAGTAGCTCCACCTCACGAAACAATACGTTTCTGCAACAGTTCTCTACACTAGTTCCACATGACAAAACAATACGTTTCTGCTATAGTTCTCCACACTGGCTCTGAATCACAAAACTATACCTTCCAGCACAAGTTCTTCACACTAGCTACGAATCACAAAATAATACCTTCCTGCAACAGTTCTACACAGTAGCTCCACATCACAAAACAATAGCTTCCTGCACCATTTCACTACACTAGCTACACATTACAAAACCATATCTTCCTGCAATAATTTTCCGCAGTAGCTCACATCACAAAACAATTTGTTTCTGCAACAGTTCTCCACATGGTCTCCGAATCACAAAACTATACCTTTCTACAACAGGTCTCCACACTAGCTCCACATCACAAAAAAATACCTTCCTGCAACTGTTCTACACAGTAGCTCCACATCACAAAATAATATCTCCCTGCAACATTTCTACACACTAGTTCCACATCACAAAACTATACCTTCCTACAACAGTTCTCCACACTAGCGCCACCTCACAAAACAATACCTTTCTGCAACAGTTCTCTACAGTAGCTCCACATGACAAAACAATACATTTCTGCAACAGTTCTCCACACTAGCTCCACATTACAAAACAATACCTTCCTGCAACAGTTCTCCACACGAGCTCCACATCACAAAACTATACGTTCCTGCAACAGTTCTCTACAATAGCTCCACATCACAAAACTATAACTTCCTGCAACAGTTCTCCACACTATCTCCACCTCACAAAACAATACCTTTCTGCAAGAGTTCTCTACACTAACTCCACATCACAAAAACATACGTTTCTGCAACAGTTCTCCACACTGGCTCTGAATCACAAAACTATACCTTCAAGCACAAGTTTTTCACACTAGCTCCGAATCACAGAACAATACCTTCCTTCAACAGTTCTACACATTAGCTCCACATCACAAATCTATAACTTCCTGCAACACTTCTCCACACTAGCTCCACCTCACAAAACTATACCTTCCTGCAACAGTTCCTCACACTGGCTAAGAATCACAAAACTATACCTTTCAGGAACAGTTCTTCACACTAGCTCCGAATCACAAAACAATACCTTCCTGCAACAGTTCTCCACACTAGCTCCATATCACAAAGCAATACCTTCCTGCAACAGTTCTACACAGTAGCTCCACATCACAAAACAATACATTTCTGCAACTGTTCTCCACACTGGTACGCATCACAAAACTATACCTTCCTACAACAGTTCTACACACTAGCTCCACCTCACAAAACAATACCTTTCTGCAACAGTTCTCTACACTAGCTCCACCACACAAAACAATACCTTTCTGCAACAGTTCTCTATATTAGCTCTGCATCACAAAAATATACCTTTCTACAACAGTTCTCCACACTAGCTCCACATCACAAACAATATCTTCCTTCAACAGTTCTACATAGTAGCTCCACATCACAGAACTATACCTTCCTGCAACATTTCTACACACTAGCTCCACATCACAAAACTATACCTTCCTACAAGAGTTCTCCACAGTAGCTCCACCTCACGAAACAATACGTTTCTGCAACAGTTCTCTACACTAGTTCCACATGACAAAACAATACGTTTCTGCTATAGTTCTCCACACTGGCTCCGAATCACAAAACTATACCTTTCTACAACAGTTCTCCACACTAGCTCCACATCACAAAAAAATACCATCCTGCAACAGTTCTACAGAGTAGCTCCACATCACAAAATAATATCTTCCTGCAACATTTCTACACACTAGTTACACATCACAAAACTTTACCTTTCTACAACAGTTCTCCACACTAGCGCCACCTCACAAAACAATACCTTTCTGCAACAGTTCTCTACAGTAGCTCCACATCACAAAACAATACATTTCTGCAACAATTCTCCACACTAGCTCCACATCACAAAACTATACCTTCCTGCAACTGTTCTCCACACTAGCTCCACATCACAAAACAATACCTTCTTGCAACTGTTCTACATAGTAGTTCCACATCACAAAACAATTCCTTCCTGAAACTTTTCTACACACTAGCTCCATATCACAAAACTATACCTTCCTACAAAAGTTCTACACAGTAGCTCCACCTCACAAAACCATACCTTTCTGCAATAGTTCTACACAGTAGCTCCACATCACAAAACAATACCTTCATGCAACAGTTCTCCACACTAGCTCCACATCACAAAACTATACCTTCCAGCAACAGTTCTTCACACTAGCTCTGAATCCCAAATCCATACCTTCATGCAACAGCTCTACACACTAGGTCCCCATTACAAAATTATACCTTCCTGCAACAGTTCTCCACACTAGCTCCACCACACAAAACAATACCTATCTGCAACAGTTCTCTACACTAGCTATACATCACAAAAAAATACATTTCTTTAACAGTTTTCCACGCTGACTCTGAATCATAAAACTATACCTTCCTGCAACAGTTATCCACACTAGCTCCACATCACAAAATTATACGTTCCTGCAACAGTTCTCCACACTAGGTCCTCATCACGAATCTATAACTTCCTGCAACAGTTCTACACACTAGCTCCACATCACAAAACAATATCTTCTTGCTACACTTCTACACAGTAGCTCCACATCATAAAACAATACCGTTCTGCAACTGTTCTCCACACTGGCTACGCATCACATAATAATACCTTCCTGCATCCGTTTTCCAAACTGGCTCCGAATCACAAAACTATACCTTTCTGCAACAGTTCTCCACACTAGCTAAACATCACAAAATAATACCTTCCTGCAACATTTCTACACACTAGCTCCACATCACAAAACTATAACTTCCTACAACAGTTCTCCACACTAGCTCCACCTCACAGAACAATAACTTTCTGCAACTGTTCTCTACACTAGTTACACATCACAAAATAATACCTTCCAGCAACAGTTCCTCACACTGGCTCCGAATCACAAAACTATACCTCCCTGCAACATTTCTCCACACTAGCTACACATCACAAAACAATATCTTCCTGCAACAGTCTACGCAGTAGCTCCACATCACAAAACAATTCGTTTCTGCAACAGTTCTCCACACTGGCTCCGAATCACAAAACTATACCTTTCTACAACAGTTCTCCACACTAGCTCCACATCACAAAAAAATACCATCCTGCAACAGTTCTACAGAGTAGCTCCACATCACAAAATAATATCTTCCTGCAACATTTCTAAACACTAGTTACACATCACAAAACTTTACATTTCTACAACAGTTCTCCACACTAGCGCCACCTCACAAAACAATACCTTTCTGCAACAGTTCTCTACAGTAGCTCCATATCACAAAACAATACATTTGGCAACAATTCTCCACACTAGCTCCACATCACAGAGCTATACCTTCCTGCAACTGTTCTCCACACTAGTTCCACCTCACAAAACAATACCTTTCTGCAACAGTTCTCTACACTAGATCCACATCACAAAAATATACCTTTCTGCAACAGTTCTACACACTAGCTCCAAATCACAAAACAATATCTTCCTTCAACAGTTCTACACAGTAGCTCCACATCACAGAACTATACCTTCCTGCAACATTTCTACACACTAGCTCCACATCACAAAACTATACCTTCCTACAACAGTTCTCCACAGTAGCTCCACCTCACAAAACAATACCTTTCTGCAACAGTTCTCTACCCTAGTTCTACATGACAAAACAATACGTTTCCGCTATAGTTCTCCACACTGGCTCTGAATCACAAAACTATACCTTCCAGCACAAGTTCTTCACACTAGCTCCAAATCACAAAATAATACTTTCCTGCAACAGTTCTACACAGTAGCTCCACATCACAAAACAATACCTCCCTGCAACATTTAACCACACTAGCTACATATCACAAAACAATATCTTCCTGCAACAGTCCTACGCAGTAGCTCCACATCACAAAACAATTCGTATCTGCAACAGTTCTCCACAGTGGCTCCGAATCACAAAACTATACCTTTCTACAACAGTTCTCCACACTAGCTCTACATCACAAATAAATACCTTCCAGCAACAGTTCTACACAGTAGCTCCACATCACAAAATAATATCTTCCTGCAACATTTCTACACACTAGTTCCACATCACAAAACTGTACCTTCCTACAACAGTTCTCCACACTAGCGCCACCTCACAAAAGAATACCTTTCTGCAACAGTTCTCTACAGTAGCTCCACATCACAAAACAATACATTTCTGCAACAATTCTCCACACTAGCTCCACATCACAAAACCAAACCTTCCTGCAACAGTTCTCCACACTAGCTCCACATCACAAAACTGTACATTCCCGCAACATTTCTACACACTAGCTCCACATCACAAAACTATACCTTCCTACAACAGTTCTCCTCAGTAGCTCCACATCACAAATCAATACCTTCTTGCAACAGTTCTACACAGTAGTTCCACATCACAAAACTATTCCTTCCTGCAACCTTTCTACACACTAGCTCCACATCACAAAACTACACCTTCCTACAACAGTTCTCCACACTAGCGCCACCTCACAAAAGAATACCTTTCTGCAACAGTTCTCTACAATAGTTCCACATGACAAAACAATACGTTTCTGCTATAGTTCTTCACACTAGCTCAGGTTCACAAAAATATACCTTCCAGCAAAAGTTCTTCACACTAGCTCCGAATCACAAAATAATACCTTCCTACAACAGTTCTGCACAGTAGCTCCACCTCACAAAACCATAACTTTCTGCAACAGTTCTCCACACTAGCTCCACATCACAAAAATACGTTTCAGCAACAGTTCTCCCCACTGGCTCCGAATCACAAAACTATACCTTCCAGCACAAGTTCTTCACACTAGCTCCGAATCACAAAATAATACCTTCATGCAACAGTTCTACACACTAGCTCCACATCACAAAACTATACCTTTCTACAACAGTTCTCCACACTAGCGTCACCTCACAAAACAATACCTTTCTGCAACAGTTCTCTACAGTAGCTCCATATCACAAAACAATACATTTTGCAACAATTCTCCACACAAGCTCCACATCACAGAACTATACCTTCCTGCAACTGTTCTCCACACTAGCTCCACATCACAAAACAATACCTTTCTGCAATGGTACTCTACACTAGTTCCACCTCACAAAACAATACCTTTCTGCAACAGTTCTCTACACTAGCTCCACATCACAAAAATATAACTTTCTGCAACAGTTCTACACACTAGCTCCAAATCACAAAACAATATCTTCCTTCAACAGTTCTACACAGTAGCTCCACATCACAGAACTATACCTTCCTGCAACATTTCTACACACTAGCTCCACATCACAAAACTATACCTTCCTCCAAGAGTTCTCCACACTAGCGCCCCCTCATAAAAGAATACCTTCTTCAACAGTTCTCTACACTAGTTCCACATGACAATACAATACGTTTCTGCTATAGTTCTTCACACTGGCTCTGAATCACAAAACTATACCTTCCAGCAAAAGTTCTTCACACTAGCTCCGAATCACAAAACAATACCTTCCTGCAACAGTTCTACACAGTACCTCCACCTCAAAAAACCATACCTTTCTGGAACAGTTCTCCACACTAGCTACACATCACAAAACAATATCTTCCTGCAACAGTTTTCCACAGTAGCTCCACATCACAAAACTATACTTTCAAGCACAAGTTCTTCACACTAGCACCGAATCACAAAATAATACCTTCCTGCAACATTTCTACACAGTAGCTCCACATCACAAAACAATACCTTCCTGTAAGTGTTCTCCACACTAGCTACACATCACAAAACAATATCTTCTTGCAAGAGTTCTACACAGTAGCTCCACATCACAAACAATACGTTTCAGCAACAGTTCTCCACACTGGCTCCGAATCACAAAACTATACCTTTCTGCAACAGTGCTACACAGTAGCTCCAATCACAAAATAATATCTTCCTGCAACAGTTCTACACACTAGCTCCACATCACAAAACTATACCTTCCTACAACAGTTCACCATACTAGTGCCACCTCACAAAAACATACCTTTTTGCAACAGTTATCTATAGTAGCTCCACATCACAATACAATACATTTCTGCAACAATTCTCCACACTAGCTCCACATCACAAAACAATAACTTCCTGCAACAGTTCTCCACACTCTTTCCACATCACAAAACTATACTTTCAAGCACAAGTTCTTCACACTAGCACCGAATCACAAAACAATACCTTCCTGCAACAGTGCTACACAGTAGCTCCAATCACAAAATAATATCTTCCTGCAACAGTTCTCCACACTAGCACCACCACACAAAACAATACCTATCTGCAACAGTTCTCTACACTAGCTATACATCACAAAAAAATACGTTTCTTTAACAGTTTTCCACACAGGCTCCGAATCACAAAACTATACTTTTGAGCAAGAGTTCTCCACACTAGCTCCACATCACAAAACAATATCTTCCTGCAACAGTTCTCCACACTAGCTACACATCACAAAACAATATCTTCCTGCAACAGTTCTACACAGTAGCTCCACATCACAAACAATACGTTTCTGCTACAGTTCTCCACACTGGCTCCGAATCACAAAACTATACCTTTCTGCAACAGTTCTCCACACTAGCTCCACATCACAAAACAATACCTTCCTGCAACAGTTCTACACAGTAGCTCCACATCACAAAATATCTTCCTGCAACATTTCTACACACTAGCTCCACATCACAAAACTATACCTTCCTACAACAGTTATCCACACTGGCTACGAATCACAAAACTATACCTTCCAGCAACAGTTCTTCACACTAGCTCTGAATCCCAAAACCATTCCTTCATGCAACAGTTCTAAACACTAGGTCCCCATTACAAAATTATACCTTCCTGCAACAGTTCTCCACATTCCCGCCACCTCACAAAACAATACCTTTCTGCAACAGATCTCTACTCTAGTTCCAACTCACAAAACAATACGTTTCTGCAACAGTTCTTAACACTGGTTCTGAATCTCAAAACTATACCTTAGAGCAAAAGTTCTTCACACTAGATCCGTATCACAAAACTATAACTTCCTGCAACTGTTCTACACAGTAGCTCCACATCACAAAACAAAACCTCCCTGCAACAGTCCTCCACACTAGCTACACCTCACAAAACAATACCTTTCTGCAACAGTTCTCTACAGTAGCTCCACATCATAAAACAATACGTTTCTGCAACAGTTCTCCACACTAGCTCCACATTACAAAACAATACCTTCCTGCAACAGTTCTCCACACTAGCTCCACATCACAAAACTATACGTTCCTGCAACAGTTCTCCACAATAGCTCCACATCACAAAACTATACCTTCCTGCAACAGTTCTCCACACTAGCTCCACATCACAAAACAATACCTTCCTGCAACAGTTCTACACAGTAGCTCCACCTCACAAAACAATACCTTTCTGCAAGAGTTCTCTACACTAACTCCACATCACAAAATCATACGTTTCTGCAACAGTTCTCCACAATGGCTCTGAATCACAAAACTATACCTTCAAGCACAAGATTTTCACACTAGCTCCGAATCACAAAACAATACCTTCCTGCAACAGTTCTACACATTAGCTCCACATCACAAATCTATAACTTCCTGCAACACTTCTCCACACTAGCTCCACCTCACAAAACTATACCTTCCTGCAACAGTTCCTCACACTGGCTAAGAATCACAAAACTATACCTTTCAGGAACAGTTCTCCACACTGGCTCCGAATCACAAAACAATACCGTTCTGCAACAGTTCTCCACATTAGCTCCATATCACAAAACAATACCTTCCTGCAACAGTTCTACACAGTAGCTACACATCACAAAAAAATACCTTTCTGCAACTGTTCTCCACACTGGTACACATCACAAAACTATACCTTCCTACAACAGTTCTACACACTAGCTCCACCTCACAAAACAATACCTTTCTGCAACAGTTCTCTACACTAGTTGCACCTCACAAAACAATACCTTTCTGCAACAGTTCTCTACACTAGTTCCACCAAACAAAACAATACCTTTCTGCAACAGTTCTCTACATTAGCTCCACATCACAAAAAGATACCTTTCTACAACAGTTCTCCACACTAGCTCCACATCACAAACAATATCTTCCTTCAACAGTTCTACATAGTAGCTCCACATCACAGAACTATACCTTCCTGCAACATTTCTACACACTAGCTCCACCTCACAAAACTATACCTTCCTACAAGAGTTCTCCACAGGAGCTCCACCTCAAGAAACAATACCTTTCTGCAACAGTTCTCTACACTAGTTCCACATGACATAACAATACGTTTCTGCTATAGTTCTCCACACTGGCTCTGAATCACAAAACTATACCTTCCAGCACAAGTTCTTCACACTAGCTACGAATCACAAAATAATACCTTCCTGCAACAGTTCTACGCAGTAGCTCCACATCACAAAACAATACCTTCCTGCACCATTTCTCCACACTAGCTACACATCACAAAACAATATCTTCCTGCAATAATTTTACGCAGTAGCTCACATCACAAAACAACTTGTTTCTGCAACAGTTCTCCACATGGTCTCCGAATCACAAAACTATACCTTTCTACAACAGGTCTCCACACTAGCTCCACATCACAAAAAAATACCTTCCTGCAACAGTTCTACACAGTAGCTCCACATCACAAAACAATACCTTCCTGCAACATTTCTACACACTAGCTCCACATCACAAAACTATACCTTCCTGACAACAGTTCTCCACACTAGCGCCACCTCACAAAACAATACCTTTCTGCAACAGTTCTCTACAGTAGCTCCACATGACAAAACAATACATTTCTGCAACAGTTCTCCACACTAGCTCCACATTACAAAACAATACCTTCCTGCAACAGTTCTCCACACTAGCTCCACATCACAAAACTATACGTTCCTGCAACAGTTCTCCACAATAGCTCCACATCACAAAACTATACCTTCCTGCAACAGTTCTCCACACTATCTCCACCTCACAAAACAATAACTTTCTGCAAGAGTTCTCTACACTAAATCCACATCACAAAGACATACGTTTCTGCAACTGTTCTCCAAACTGGCTCCGAATCACAAAACTATACCTTCCAGCAAAAGTTCTTCACACTAGCTCCGAATCACAAAACAATACATTCCTTCAACAGTTCTACACATTAGCTCCACATCACAAATCTATAACTTCCTGCAACACTTCTCCACACTAGCTCCACCTCACAAAAATATACCTTCCTGCAACAGTTCCTCACACTGGCTAAGAATCACAAAACTATACCTTTCAGCAACAGTTCTTCACACTAGTTCCGAATCAAAAAACAATATCTTCCTGCAACAGTTCTCCACACTAGCTCCATATCACAAAGCAATACCTTCCTGCAACAGTTCTACACAGTAGCTCCACATCACAAAACAATACATTTCTGCAACTGTTCTCCACACTGGTACGCATCACAAAACTATACCTTCCTACAACAGTTCTACACACTAGCTCCACCTCACAAAACAATACCTTTCTGCAACAGTTCTCTACACTAGTTCCACCTCACAAAACAATACCTTTCTGCAACAGTTCTCTACATTAGCTCCACATCACAAAAATATACCTTTCTACAACAGTTCTCCACACTAGCTCCACATCACAAACAATATCTTCCTTCAACAGTTCTACATAGTAGCTCCACATCACAGAACTATACCTTCCTGCAACCTTTCTACACACTAGCTCCACATCACAAAACTATACCTTCCTACAACAGTTCTCCACAGTAGCTCCACGTCATGAAACAATACCTTTCTGCAACAGTTCTCTACACTAGTTCCACATGACAAAACAATACGTTTCTGCTATAGTTCTCCAAACTGGCTCTGAATCACAAAACTATACCTTCCAGCACAAGTTCTTCACACTAGCTCCGAATCACAAAATAATACCTTCCTGCAACAGTTCTACACAGTAGCTCCACATCACAAAACAATACCTTCCTGCACCATTTCTCCACACTAGCTACACATCACAAAACAATATCTTCTTGCAACAATTTTACGCAGTAGCTCACATCACAAAACAATTTGTTTCTGCAACAGTTCTCCACATGGTCTCCGAATCACAAAACTATACCTTTCTAAAACAGGTCTCTACACTAGCTCCACATCACAAAACAATACCTTCCTGCAACAGTTCTCCATACTAGCTACACATCACAAAACAATATCTTCCTGCAACAGTTCTACACAGTAGCTCCACATCACAAAACAATACATGTCTGCAACAGTTCTCCACACTAGCTACACATCACAAAAGAATATCTTCCTGCAACAGTTCTACACAGTAACTCCACATCACAAAACAATACATTTCTGCAACAATTCTCCACACTAGCTCCACATCACAAAACAATATCTTCCTGCTACAGTTCTCCACACTAGCTCCACATCACAAAACTATACCTTCCTGCAACTGTTCTCCACACTGGCTATGAATCACAAAACTATACCTTCCAGCAACAGTTCTTCACACTAGCTCTGAATCCCAAAACCATACCTTCATGCAACAGTTGTACACACTAGGTCCCCATTACAAAATTATACCTTCCTGCAACAGTTCTCCACACTAGCTCCACCACACAAAACAATACCTTTCTGCAACAGTTCTCTATACTAGCTATACATCACAAAAATATGTTTCTTTAACAGTTTTCCACACTAGCTCCACCTCACAAAACAATACCTTAGTGCAACATTTCTACACACTAGCTCCACATCACAAAACTATACCTTCCTATACAGTTCTCCACACTACCGCCACCTCACAAAACAATACCTTTCTGCAACAGTTCTTAACACTGTCTCCGAATCTCAAAACTATACCTTCCAGCAAAAGTTCTTCACACTAGCTCCGAATCACAAAACTATACCTTCCTGCAACTGTTCTACACAGTAGCTCCACATCACAAAACTATACCTTCCTGCAACTGTTATACACTGTAGCTCCACATCACAAAACTATACCTCCCTGCAACAGTCCTCCACACGAGCTACACTTCACAAAACAATACCTTTCTGCAACAGTTCTCTACAGTAGCTCCACATCACAAAACAATACCTTTCTGCAACAATTCTCCACATAGCTCCACATCACAAAACAATACCTTCCTGCAGCAGTTCTCCACACTATCTCCACATCACAAAACTATACGTTCCTGCAACAGTTCTCCACACTAGCTCCACATCACAAAACTATACCTTCCTGCAACAGTTATCCACACTAGCTCCACTTCAAAAAACAATACCTTTCTGCAAGAGTTCTCTACACTAACTCCACATCACAAAAACATACGTTTCTGCAAAAGTTCTCCACACTGGCTCTGAATCACAAAACTATACCTTCAAGCACAAGTTTTTCACACTAGCTCCGAATCACAAAACAATAGCTTCCTGCAACAGTTCTACACATTAGCTCCACATCACAATTCTATAACTTCCTGCAACAGTTCTCCACACTAGCTCCACCTAACAAAACAATACCTTCCTGCAACAGTTCCTCACACTGGCTCCGAATCACAAAACTATAACTTTCAGCAACAGTTCCTCACACTAGCTCCAAATCACAAAACAATACCTTCCTGCAACAGTTCTCCACACTAGCTCCATATCACAAAACAATACCTTCCTGCTACTGTTCTCCACACTAGCTCCATATCACAAAACAATACCTTCCTGCAACAGTTCTACACAGAAGATCCACATCACAAAAAAATACCTTTCTGCAACCGTTCTGCACACTGGCTACGCATCACAAAACTATACCTTCCTAGAACAGTTCTCCACACTAGCTCCACCTCACAAAACAATACCTTTCTGCAACAGTTCTCTACACTAGTTCCACCTCACAAAACAATACCTTTCTGCAACAGTTCTCTACATTAGCTCCACATCACAAAAATATACCTTTCTGCAACAGTTCTCAACACTAGCTCCACATCACAAAACAATGTCTTCCTTCAAGAGTTCTACACAGTAGCTCCACATCACAGAACTATACCTTCCTGCAACATTTCTACACACTAGTACCACATCACAAAACTATACCTTCCTACAACAGTTCTCCACAGTAGCTCCACCTCACGAAACAATACCTTTCTGCAACAGTTCTCTACACTAGTTCCACATGACAAAACAATATGTTTCTGCTATAGTTCTCCACACTGGCTCTGAATCACAAAACTATCCCTTCCAGCACAAGTTTTTCACACTAGCTCCGATCACAAAACAATACTCACCTGCAACAGTTCTACACATTAGCTCCACATCACAATTCTATAACTTCCTGCAACAGTTCTCCACACTAGCTCCACCTAACAAAACAATACCTTCCTGCAACAGTTCCTCACACTGGCTCCGAATCACAAAACTATAACTTTCAGCAACAGTTCTCCACACTAGCTCCGAATCACAAAACAATACCTTCCTGCAACAATTCTCCACACTACCTACACATCACAAACCTATACTTTTTGCAACAGTTCTCCACACTGGCTCCACATCACACACAATACCTTCCTGCAAGACTTCTAAACAATGGCTCCCTATCACTAACCAATACCTTCCTGCAACTGTTCTCCACACTGGCTCCCTACCACAAAACAATACGTTCCTGCAACAGTTTTTTACACTGGCTCCTTATCACAAAACAATACCTTCCTGCCACAGTTCTCCACACTGCTCTAACATTTAGCAGTATTTAGACATATTAAAAACTCATATCAGAGTAAAACATGTGCGTTTCTAAAAAAAGCATATCATGAAATCATTACCCTGTCAAAAGAACTTGATTATCTTTCAAAGTAAATATTCTACAGAGAAAATGAACCCTGCTTTAAATTATAAAAGTACTTAGACATTTTCCAACTAGGGCTTCTCATTTCACAGTAACACATGTGCGTTTCTCACAGGAGCACTTCATGAAATTCTTACCCTTTCAAAAGTACGTGATTATCTTTCAATGTAAAGCTTCTACAGAGAAAGTGCACACTGCTTAAACTTCGAACAGTACTTTGACAAATCTCAAACTAGGGCTTCTCATTTCACATTAATATTTGTGCGTTTTTCACAAAAGCATTTCATGAAATTTTTACATTTTCAAATGAACGTGATTATCTTTTAATGTAAAGATTCTACAGAGAAAATGAACACAGTGCTAACTTCTAACAATAGTGTTACATATCCTGAATAACAACTTCTCATTTCAAAGAAACACATGTGCGTTTCTCAAAAAATCATTTCATGAAATTCTTACCCTTCCAAAGAATGTGATTATCTTTCACACTAAAGATTCAAGAGAGAAAATGAACACTGCTCAAACTTCGAACAGTACTTTAACATATCCCAAAATAGGGCTTCTCTATTCAGAGTAACACTTGTGCGTTTCTCACAAAAGCATTTCATGAAATTTTTACCCTTTCAAATGACATGATTATCTTTCAATGTATAGCTTCAACACAGAAAATGAACACTGTGCTAATTTCTAACAGTAGTGTAAGATATTCCGAATAACAACTTCTCATTTCAGAGTAACTGAAGGCGTAAGCCACGAACAATGCCACACCAGTTATGAATTATTATTAATAGGGTAGTATTTATTTAAAGAGGAAAAACTTACAGATCACGATCCCAGACAACAGCCCTTTTCGCAATCATGAAGCAAGACTAATCGCCAGCCGAACAGGAAGTCAAGAGACCAGCGGAAGGAAATAGAAGCCTTTTGAAGGGAGAGAAACCACGCCCCAATGGGCTGGTATCTCAGCAGCTATTGGTTGGAGGGGCGGGAAGACCTCCCACAACACCTTCCCCTTTTGTTTAAATAAGAGAGTTCTAAACCTACTACGAAATTATATACAATAAGTATAAATATCCTATTCTAACTAGCTTAGGACTTGTATAATAAATAACTTGGCCAAGTCATGAGAGAAAAGTAACTATAGTTATATAGTCTTCAACCCCATCAAAGATCTGAGAAGGGAAATAATGTTACCTGGGTATTTAGGAAGTTCAGTAAAACAACTTCCTAAGCATGCAACAAATCACAGGGACAACTAGCTACCTGGGCAATCACCCAAAGTGACGTTTGCAGCGTTGAAGCAACCAACTTTGGCTAAGGCCTAACATAACTGACATACCATTTTCAAAGGCAAGCAACTTTTCAAAACTATCTTACCCTGTCTTGGCAGGATATGACAGTCCTGTTTTATCCATTGATGCACGCTCTGTATCTCTGTCAGTGGTTGAGGTATGGGCATTTCTTTGCTCCAAGGCCAGTTCTGCCAAAAAGAAAGGCTCCAGGTGGAGTGTCTTTGGTGCTCAACATTCTCTCGGGAATAGAGCGGTGTTGCCAGGAGCAATTGTGTCTCACTACCACCAAACTCTGAGTTAGATTAAAGGCCATTTTCTACAGCTCTTTGAAGAGGTTGAAGATCATCTATCTATACTGAGTATAATCTCTATATATCTAAATAACCTGATTAGTCTAATTATAAATGGCAAACTTAGATGACTATTAATCTATATAATTCTCAATATCTATCTAACTTAAAGACTAAGACAATAAACATCTGTGTAAAAAATGAGGATAATGGCCTCAAAATATAAACAATGTACAAATATACATTGCAATATGGTAAATATATATCAATACACAAACAATATATAAGTATCTTAATCAAAGGTAGAAATGTACACTGCAATATGGTAAATATATACAATACATATATATCGATACAATATATGTCAATACATAAAAAATATTTTAAACAGAGGTAGAAACATGCATGCATACAATAGTCAATATAATTTAACTTTGTATCAATATACAAGAATCAATACCAATATTTGTCTAAAAATTGTAACTCACAATTACAAATCTATTATCCCATCATCCCTCTTTTTTTTTAATTTGATCCCTGAGCTTATAAAATTCCTCCCCTAACTTCCCAACCCCTAAATGATGTCCCTAAACCCAGGGGCAAACTTTACTGGGAGAGGGGACGTCGTCCTCTAGAATTACTTCCAGCTGTCATAGGGGCGACGTTCTTTCTGGGGGATCCTGTGAAAGCAAAATGATGGTTAAATTTCAAGATCAATGTCTTTTAAAATTGCAAATAGTCTCTGAGTATTTTGTGGAGGTCTGGCCAGAATGTTGTACAAGACGTGCACCATTTCAGGTAAACAAGTTGGGATCTTCTTGTGCAGCTGGTACCCAAAACAGGTCTTGTAGTAGCGCTATCAGTATCATGACGTCATATCAACCAGATAGAGTTGTTGTTGTGGGGCCCCATCTTCTTCCTGGAAACTTCAAATGTCACTTCAGAAAAGACTCATTGTTTATTGTAAAAATACTTAAACATTAATTATATAGACATATATATATATATATTCAGTGAAAGGCATGATAGATATATTCAATGGAGGTATGATAGGTATGAAGAAAAGCAAAGATGTTTTCTAAACTCATATTTCTTTCTGTCCCATATCATGGCTCTTGACATGAGACAGAAACTCCAGAAACTCTGGGTTTTTCTCTTACTAACAGGCTTGGATTTGGAGAGGGACTGAGCCAGAGTCCAACTTCAAAACCAGCTCTATAAATTTAGAAATATGGTTTAATATGTTTTACTTACACAACCCATTCAGTTTTCTTGATATTTCCTATTGGGCAGGTATTTTTCCATCTGTCAGTATCCAAATATCCAGGGTCCCTTGAATTTTTCAAAGGTGAGTGTTTTCCTGTGGAGATAAGAACAGAACCCTGCCCCCATTCTATATGTTTTTCTTACCACCTGTATGAATATCATTGTGGATGAGTTGTCATTTCTCCTTTCCAAGAGGTTTCTCCTCTTCAAATCGAAACTTTATTAATTTTGATGGTATCCACAATTTTTCTTCTCCTGTGGAAACAAGAGCAAAACCCCTTCCCCAATGTAGCACATCTCCTGGCTTCCATTGAGAGGTCAGCACATCTTTGAAATAAATCGGTTGATTTAGTTCAGCAGACTTTTCCATTATCCAATGTCTTTCTGCTGCTGTCGTTCCTTTCTCATTAGCGTTAAGAAAATTCAAGGTTAATAAAGCATTATGTAATCTATTTCTGGGGGTATTTTCGGTCCCTTTCTGTTTGTTCAGCATATCCTTTATAGTACGATTTGATCTTTCTATAACTGCCTGACCTGTAGGATTATTTGGTATACCTGTAATGTGTTTTATATTATAATAATCAAAAAAGCGTTTCATTTTCTTAGATACATATGCTGGACCATTATCTGTCTTTATTTGTACAGGTATACCCATGATGGCCATAACTTCCAATAAATGTGTGATTACTGAATCTGCCTTTTCTGAGCTCAGGGCAGTAGCCCATTGAAAACCTGAATACGTGTCTATGGTGTGGTGTACATATTTTAATTTACCAAACTCCATAAAGTGGAACACATCCATCTGCCAGATTTCATTTCTCTTAGTACCCTTTGGGTTACTCCCTGCAGGCAACGGTGTTTGATTATAGAAAGAACAAGTAGGACATCTCTTTATAATGTCCTTAGCTTGTTGCCAAGTAATGGAAAATTCTTTCTTTAGGCCTTTACTATTGACATGATGCTTTTTATGAAACTCCGAGGCCTGCAACACGCTTCCAATCAATAATTGATCAATCTCAGCGTTGCCTTGTGCTAGAGGACCAGGCAGACCTGTATGCGACCGGATGTGTGTTATGTACATCGGACAAAGCCTGTTCCTGATTATGTCTTGTACCTGGATAAACAATGAAGTCAACTCTGTGTCATCTGGTATAAATTCAGCGGTTTCAATATGCAAGATAACTCTTTCTGCATATTGTGAATCTGTAACTATGTTAAGAGGTTCTTTAAAATCCCTTAGCACCATAAGAATGGCATATAATTCTGCCTTCTGGACAGAATTATAAGGGCTTTGTTCCACCTTACTCAATTCATCTGACTTGTAACCTGCTTTCCCTGATTTATTTGCATCAGTATAGAACGTACGGGCTCCAGTTATTGGAGCATCATGTACAATTTTAGGAAGAATCCAAGAAGTTCTCTTTATGAGGTTAAGTCTACCACTTTTGGGATAGTTGCTATTAATTTCTCCCAAAAAATTAGCACAAGCTCTTTGCCACGGTTCATTGTCTTCCCATAACTTTTTTATTTCTTCAGTAGTAAAAGGCACTATAATTTCTGCTGGGTCTATACCTGCTAGTTGACGAAGTCTCAGCTTACCTTTTATAATTAATTCAGAGACTTTTTCCACATAAGTTTTTAATTTTTTACTCGGTTTATTAGGTATAAATATCCACTCTAGAATAATATCTTCCCTCTGCATTAGAATCCCTGTAGGAGAGATTCTGGAAGGCAATATGACTAGGATGCAGCTAAGATTTGGGTTCACCCTATCCACATGTGCTTCCTGTAATTTTTCCTCAATCATTGTCAGTTCCTTTTCTGCTTCAGCTGTCAGTTTTCTTGGACTATTCAAATCCTTATCACCATCTAAGGTTTTGTTTAAATGAACTATTAGATCAGGTGTTATCCCAACAGCTGGTCGTAGACTGGAAATGTCTCCCAACAATCTTTGGAAGTCATTAAGAGTCTTTAACCGGTCTCTCCTAATTTGTGCCTTTTGCGTTTTAATTTTCTCTAACCCTATTCTGTAACCTAGGTAATTAATAGAATTTCCTCTTTGAATCTTTTCAGGGGCAATTTGTAATCCCCACCTAGGCAAGACTTTCTTTACTTCTTCAAACATCCTTTCTAAAATATCTTTATTTGAATCAGATAATAAGATATCATCCATGTAATGATAAATTATGGACTTGGGAAATTGTTTACGAATTATTTCCAATGGCTTACTTACAAAATATTGGCACAATGTAGGACTATTGAGCATACCCTGTGGGAGGACAGTCCATTGATATCTCCTATTAGGCTGAGAATTATTATAAGTAGGCACTGTGAAGGCAAATTTTTCTCTATCCTTTTTTTGTAATGGTATAGTGAAAAAACAATCTTTCAAATCAATAACTATAAGAGGCCATCCCTTTGGTAATAGAGAAGGCAAAGGAATTCCAGATTGTAGTGGGCCCATAGGTTGAATTACTTTGTTGACAGCTCTTAGATCTGTCACCATTCTCCATTTACCAGATTTATTTTTACAACAAACACAGGAGAATTCCAAGGGCTGGTTGATTCTTCAATATGGTGAGCATCTAATTGCTCTTGCACCAGCTGTTCCAATGCCTGTAATTTATCTTCAGCTAGAGGCCACTGTTTGATCCATATTGGCTTCTCAGTTAGCCATTTTAAAGGTAGGGCTGTTGGTACCTTTAAAGGTTTGGTATTTTCTATATGTTCTTGTACAGCCTGAATGGCTGGTGACCTTTTTCCATAATATCTCATCATATCTTTCCCAGAATTATGAGTTCCTGGAACTGCAGGAATGTTAATCTGGGTATTCCATTGCTGTAACAGGTCACGGCCCCATAAATTTATTGCAATATTGGCTATATATGGCCTTAGTCTTCCTATTTGCCCTTCAGGCCCTATGCATTCAACCCATCTTGTGCTTTGTTTTACACGAGATAGGGTTCCA
Organism: Microtus obscurus; assembly: GCA_963919715.1. Lineage (NCBI taxonomy): Eukaryota > Metazoa > Chordata > Mammalia > Rodentia > Cricetidae > Microtus > Microtus obscurus. Next base: position 41,739 of record CAWTZC010000711.1, read on the forward strand.
ATTCCCAGAAACTGAACATCTACCTCTTGAAGAGGCCAATTCGGATGCCAAGATTCTGGGGTAATGATACTTACATCCGCACCTGTGTCTAATAAGCCTTCAATAAAAATGCCATTTATACAGACTTTTAGCTTTGGTCTTTGGTCGTTAATAGAAGTCTGCCAAAATATACGTTTACTCTGTCCTACTGGGTTTTTTAACTCATCCTCCACACGTAATTCACCATTTAGACTAGTATTACTTTTTACAGCAGAAATTGGAGCTTTTAGATTTCTTGGTGAGGCACGTTCTCCACTGTGACTGGGAATGACTGGGCCACTGTTGGCTTTGGGGCCTGCGAGAGGCCCCTCAAGGAGTTTCCCAATGGGATCGGGTTGCCTTGTTTGTCTGTTGTTGACCTGCATTCGTTGGACCAATGACGGCCTTTACCACATCTCCTACATATACCTGAAGGCCTAGGTCTCCTGTTTTTGTCATTCCCAGAGGAGATATTATTCCTAAAATTTCTGTGCCTGCAGTCCCTTTTGAGATGTCCTAATTTACCACAATTAAAACACCTGGCAGTTTGATGTCTCCTCATTGCTGTGGAAATCGCTTCTCCTACCCAAGATTCATCATTATAGCTAAACGTCTCAACATTCATCGTATGCTGAATCCATTCATCCATAGGTGCTGATCTAGACTTTAAAGGCCCAATTATCTTTTTGTATTCTATGTTTGCATTCTCAAACGCTAGAGATTCAAGAAGTATTCGTCTAGATTCCGGGTCTGGTACCCCTACGTCCAGAGCCTTAATTAATCTTTGCAAAAAGTCAATAAAGGGTTCTCTCTGTCCCTGCCTAATTCTGGTATATGATTCAACACTTTTTGCTGGATCTTGTATCCTATTCCAAGCATTTAAAGCTGCTTGGTGACATAGATGCAGTACTTCATCGTCATAAAGAGCTTGGACCTGTGGATCAGCATATTCTCCTGCACCAAGAATTTGATCTTGGGAAACCTCGACACCTTTTGCTCTTCCTTGCTGTTCCATATGTTTGGATTCTTCTCTGAAATAAATTCCAAACATCAAGGAAGGTCCCTTATCTAAAACTGCAGACACTAACTGATGGAAATCATAGGGGGTAGCTCTAGCATTAGAAGCCCAAGTCCTTATCATTTCCTATACATATGCATTTTGCAAGCCAAAAGTAACAATAGCCCGTTTAATTTCTTTCAGATCATTCATTGCTATTGGCATCCATCTAGCTTCTCTGACTCCCTTTGAGCCTTTAGAAGTTGACGCTTTGTCAGAATCAAGTATAGGGTATGCCGCTAAAACCTTGGGTAAGCCAGTTCTAATAGCTGGTGTTGGCTTTGAATCCTGTCCTTGTGCCTTATTACTCTGTTCACCAGTTCCAATCATTTTTTCAAGCATTTCAAGTCTTTTTATTATTTTGTTTATTATTGCCTCTTTTGAATCCTGAATCTCCTGAATCTCCTGAATCTCCTGAATCTCCTGACCTGCATGAGTTCTTGAGAGTACCATAATCTTCCTAAATGATAGAATATTCAAAAGAATACTAAAACCTAGTAACCAGTAAATTAAGTTATCCTCATAGTCATATAAATTTTGCATGATTAGACCCATTGTATTGGTAGCCCAAACAGTGAAAGTCATGTTGGAAACAAAAACTGCCATATTACCTATTATCCAGCTGGCTTCGAACTCACCGAAATCTGAAATCCGCCTGTCTCTGCTTCCCGAGTGCTGGGATTAAAGGCACCACCACCGCCTGGCTGGCCTTGAACTCACCGAGATCCGCCTGCCTCTGCCTCCCAAGTGCTGGCATTAAAGGCGTATGCCACCACCACCTGGTCGGCCTCAGAGTTCTGCCTCTCTGGATGTTATGGGCCTGAAGGCCAAGTGTATCTCTGACACGGCACTGGGGCCTAAGTCACAAACTAAACAAAAAACGGCATACACGGAACCATAAACCCAGAATCCAGGGGTAGAGAAGAATAACCCAGAAGCTGTGTATGCCTCCACGTGACAGAGTCACCCTGAGGGGTTGCAGCTTCCGCACGGCTGAGGAAGGGAAGGCTTGCACCAAGCCGAACTCGCAGCTGGCAGCCTAGGGGTCCTAAAAGCCAAACGTTCGGGCGCCAGGTGAAGGCGTAAGCCACGAACAATGCCACACCAGTTATGAATTATTATTAATAGGGTAGTATTTATTTAAAGAGGAAAAACTTACAGATCACGATCCCAGACAACAGCCCTTTTCGCAATCATGAAGCAAGACTAATCGCCAGCCGAACAGGAAGTCAAGAGACCAGCGGAAGGAAATAGAAGCCTTTTGAAGGGAGAGAAACCACGCCCCAATGGGCTGGTATCTCAGCAGCTATTGGTTGGAGGGGCGGGAAGACCTCCCACAACAAGTAACACATGTGCGTTTCTCACAAAAGTATTTCATGAAATTCTTATCCTTTAAGAAGAACGTGATTGTCTTTCAAATATGCTTCTAGAGAGAAAATGAACAATGCTCTAACTTTGAACAGTATTTAGACATATTCCAAATTACGGCTTCTGATTTCAGAGTAACACATGTGCGTTTCTCACAAATGAATTTCATGAAATTCTTACCCTTTAAGAAGAACATGATTATCTTTCAAATAAGCTTCTAGAGAGAAAATGAACACTGCTCTAAATTTGAACATTATTTAGACCTATTCCAAACTACGGCTTCTCATTTCAGAGTAACACATGTGCGTTTCTCACAAAAGCATTTCATGAAATTCTTACCATTTCAAAGGAACATGATTATCTATCAAAGTAAAGCTTCTGCAGAGAAAAAAACTCTGCTCTAACTTCGAACAGTATGTTGACATATGACAAACTAGGGCTTCTCATTTCAGAGTAACACATGTGCGTTTCTCACAAAAGCATTTCATGAAATTCTTACCCTTCTAAAGCAATTGATTGTCTTTCACAGTTAAGATGCTAGAGAGAAAATGAACACTGCTCAAACTTCGAAGAGTACTTTGACAAATACCAAACTAGGGCTTCTCATTTCAGAGTAACACTTGTGCGTTTCTCCCAAAAGCATTTCATGAAATTCTTTCCCTTTCAAGATAACGTGATTATCTTTCACAGTAAAGCTTCTAGAGAGACAATGAAATCTGCACTGACTTCAAACAGTAAATTGACATATCCCAAACTACGGCTTCTCATTTCAGAGTAACCCATGAGTGTTTCTCACAAAAGCATTTCATGAAATTTTTACCCTTTCAAATGAACCTGATTATCTTTCAATGTAAAGCTTCAACACAGAAAATGAACACTGTGCTAACTTCTAACAATAGTGTAACATATCCCGAATAACAACTTCTCATTTCAGAGTAACTACTACATGTGCGTTGCTCACAAAAGCATTTCATGAAATTCTTACCCTTTCAGAAGAACGAGATTATATTTCAAATAAGCTTCTAGAGAGAAAATGAACACTGCTCTAACTTTGAAAAGTATTTAGACATATTCCAAACTACGGCTTCTCATTTCAGAGTAACAAATGTGCGTTTCTCACAAAAGCATTTCATGAAATTCTTACAATTTCCGAAGAACGTGATTATCTTCCAAAGTAAAGCTTAAAGAGAGAAAATGAACCTTCTCGAAAATTGACCACATCCTCGGTAACAAAGCAAACTACCACAGTTATAAAAAAATATCCATAACCACCTGTGTATTATCAGATCACCATGGACTAATGTTAGAATTCAACAACAATGCTACCCCCAGAAAGCCTATAAACTCATGGAAACTGAACAGTCAACTATTGACCCACACCTGGATCAAAGAAGAAATAAAGAAAGAAATTAAAGTCTTCCTTGAATTCAATGAAAATAAAGAAACAACATACTCAAACTTATGGGACACTTTGAAAGCTGTCCTAAGGGGAAAGTTCATAGCCCTTAGTGCCCACTTAAAGAAAACAGAGAAAGCATACATTGGAGACTTAACAGCCCACCTGAAAGCTCTAGAAAAAAAAGAAGCAGACTCACCTAGGAGGAGTAGAAGACTGGAAATAGTCAAATTGAGGGCGGAAATCAACAAAATAGAAACACAGAAAACAATCCAAAGAATCAATGAAACAAAAAGCTGGTTCCTGGAAAAAATCAACAAAATTGATAAACCCCTATCCAAACTAATCAAACGGCAGAGAGAGAATTTGCAAATTAATAAGATCAGAAATGAAAAGGGGGACATAACCACAGACATAGAGGAAATTCAGAGAATCATTAGATCTTACTACAAAAGCCTGTATGCCACAAAACTGGAAAATGTAAAAGAAATGGACACTTTTTTAGATAAATACCATATACCAAAGTTAAATCAGGACCAGGTGAACAATCTAAATAGACCTGTCAGTCGCGAAGAATTAGAAGCTGTTATCAAAAACCTCCCTACCAAAAAAAGCCCAGGACCAGACGGTTTCAATGCGGAATTCTACCAGAATTTCCAAGAAGACCTAATACCTATACTCCTTAAGGTATTTCACAATATAGAAACAGAAGAGTCATTGCCAAATTCCTTTTATGAAGCTACAGTCACTCTGATACCAAAACCACACAAAGACTCAACCAAGAAAGAGAATTACAGGCCAATCTCACTCATGAACATCGACGCAAAAATCCTCAACAAAATACTGGCAAACCGTATCCAAGAACACATTAGAAAAATTATCCATTTTGATCAAGTAGGCTTCATCCCAGAGATGCAAGGCTGGTTCAACATACGAAAATCTATCAATGTAATCCATCATATAAATAAACTGAAAGAAAAAACCATATGATCATTTCCTTAGATGCTGAAAAAGCTTTTGACAAAATTCAACATCCCTTCATGATAAAAGTCTTGGAGAGATTAGGGATACAAGGGTCATACCTAAATATAATAAAAGCTATTTACAGCAAACCGACAGCTAACATCAAACTAAACGGAGAGAAACTCAAAGCCATCCCACTTAAATCAGGAACACGACAAGGCTGTCCACTCTCTCCATACCTCTTCAATATAGTGCTTGAAGTTTTAGCAATAGCAATAAGACAACACAAGGGGATCAAGGGGATTCGAATTGGAAAGGAAGAAGTTAAACTTTCGTTATTTGCAGATGATATGATAGTGTACATAAGCGACCCCCAAAACTCCACCAAAGAACTCCTACAGCTGATAAACACCTTTAGTAATGTGGCTGGATACAAGATCAACTCCAAAAAATCAGTCGCCCTCCTATACACAAAGGATATGGAAGCAGAGAGGGAATTCAGAGAAGCATCACCTTTCACGATAGCCACAAACAGCATAAAATATCTCGGGGTAACGCTAACCAAAGAAGTGAAGGATTTATTTGACAAGAACTTTAAGGCATTGAAGAAAGAATTTGAAGAGGATACCAGAAAATGGAAGGATCTCCCTTGCTCGTGGATTGGGAGGATCAACATAGTAAAAATGGCAATCCTACCAAAGGCAATTTATAGATTCAATGCAATCCCCATCAAGATCCCATTAAAATTCTTCACTGATCTTGAAAGGACAATAATCAACTTTATATGGAATAACAAAAAACCCAGGATAGCCAAAACAATCTTATACAATAAAGGAACTTCTGGAGGCATTACCACCCCTGACTTTAAACTCTATTACAGAGCTACAGTAATGAAAACAGGGTGGTATTGGCATAAAAATAGAGAAGTCGACCAATGGAATCGTATAGAAGACCCGGATTTTAACCCACAAACCTATGAACACCTCATTTTCGATAAAGGTGCTAAAAGTATACAATGGAAGAAAGAAAGCATCTTCAACAAATGGTGCTGGCACAACTGGATGTCAACCTGTAGAAGAATGAAAATAGACCCATATCTATCACCATGCACAAAACTCAAGTCCAAATGGATCAAAGACCTCAATATCAATCTGAACACACTGAACCTGATAGAAGAGAAAGTGGGAAGTACCCTACAACAGATGGGCACAGGCGATCGCTTCCTAGGTATAACCCCAGCAGCACAGTCATTAAGGGCAACATTGAATAAATGGGACCTACTGAAACTGAGAAGCTTCTGTAAAGCAAAAGACACTGTCACTAAGACAAAAAGGCAACCCACTGACTGGGAGAAGATCTTCACCAACCCCGCAACAGACAAAGGTCTGATCTCCAAAATATATAAAGAACTCGAGAAACTAGACTTTAAAATGCTAATTAACCCAATTAAAAATGGGGCACTGATCTGAAGAGAGAATTCTCAACAGAAGAAGTTCAAATGGCCAAAAGGCACTTAAGGTCATGCTCAGCCTCCTTAGCAATCAGGGAAATGCAAATCAAAACAACATTGAGATATCACCTTACACCTGTCAGAATGGCTAAAATCAAAAACACCAATGATAACCTTTGCTGGAGAGGCTGTGGAGAAAGGGGTACCCTCATCCATTGCTGGTGGGTGTGCAGACTTGTGCAGCCACTTTGGAGAGCAGTGTGGCGCTTTCTCAGGAAAATTGGGATCAACATACCCATGGACCCAGCAATGCCACTCTTGGGAATATACCCACGAGATGCCCGATCATATGACAAGGACATTTGTTCAACTATGTTCATAGCAGCATTGTTTTTAATAGCCAGAACCTGGAAACAACCTAGATGCCCTTCAATGGAAGAATGGATGAAGAAAGTATGGAATATATATACATTAGAATACTACTCAGCGGTAAAAAACAATGACTTCGCGAAGTTTGCATGCAAATGGATGGAAATAGAAAACACTACCCTGAGCGAGGTAACCCAGACCCAAAAGGATGAACATGGGATGTACTCACTCATAATTGGTTTCTAGAGATAAATAAAGGTCAGTGAGTCTATAATTTGATATCCTAAAGAAACTAAATAAGAAGGTGAACCCAAAGAAAAGCATATAGCTATCCTCCTGGTTATGGGAAGTAGACCAGATTGCCGGGCAAAAATTTGGGATCTGGGGGTGTGGTGGGAGGGGGGGTAAGGGGAGAAGGGGAGAGAAATGTGAGAAGGGGAGGGTGGGGGGGAACTTGGGGAAACGGGATGATTGGGATAAAGGAATGTGGGTTAGGGGAGCAGAGAAGCACACGTCTTAATTAAGGGAGCCATCTTAGGGTTGGCAAGAGACTTGGATCTAGAGGGGCTCCCAGGTGCCCAGGGCAATGTCCCCAGTTAGCTCCTGGGGCAGCTGTGGATAGGGAACCTGAAATGACTCTATCTCATAGCCATACTGATGAATATCTTGCATATCACCATAGAAACTTCATCTGGCGATGGATGGAGATAGAGACAAAGACCCACACGGGAGCACTGGACTGAGCTCCCAAAGTCCCAATGAGGAGCAGAAGGAGGGAGAATATGAGCAAAGAAGTCAGGACCACAAGGGGTGCGCCCACCAGTGGAGACAGTGGGGCTGATTCTTTGGGAGCTTACCAAGGCCAGCTGGACTCTGACTGAAATAGCATGGGATAAAACCGGACTCTCTGAATTTGGCGGACAATGAGGGCTGCTGAGTAGCCGAGGACCATGGCACCGGGTTTTGATCCTACTTCATGCTCTGGCTTTGTGGGAGTCTACCCAGTTTGGATGTTCACCTTCCTAGACGAGGATTGATGGGGGAGGACTTTGGACTTTCCTTAGGGCAGGGAACCCTGACTGCTCTTCAGGCTGGAGAGGGAGGGGGAGGAGTGGGGGGAGGGGAGGAGGAGAGGGAGGAGTGGGAGGGAAATGGGAGGCGGGGAGGAGGCAGAAATTGCTTTTTTTTCCAATAAAATAAAAAAAATAAAAAAAAGCATTTCATGAAATTTTTACCCTTTCAAATGACATGATTATCTTTCAATGTAAAGCTTCAACACAGAAAATGAACACTGTGCTAATTTCTAACAATAGTGTAAGATATTCCGAATAACAACTTCTCATTTCAGAGTAACACATGTGCGTTTCTCACAAAAGCATTTCATGAAATTCTTATCCTTTAAGAAGAACGTGATTGTCTTTCAAATATGCTTCTAGAGAGAAAATGAACACTGCTCTAACTTTGAACAGTATTTAGACATATTCCAAATTATGGCTTCTCATTTCAGAGTAACATATGTGCGTTTCTCACAAATGAATTTCATGAAATTCTTACCCTTTCAGAAGAACATGATTATCTTTCAAATAAGTTTCTAGAGAGAAAATGAACACTGCTCTAAATTTGAACATTATTTAGACATATTCCCAACTACAGCTTCTCATTTCAGAGTAACACATGTGCGTTTCTCACAAAAGCATTTCATGAAATTCTTACCATTTCAAAGGAACATGATTATCTATCAAAGTAAAGCTTCTGCAGAGAAAAAAAACTCTTTTCTTACTTCGAACAGTATGTTGACATATGACAAACTAGGGCTTCTCATTTCAGATTAACACATGTGCGTTTCACACAAAAGCATTTCATGAAATCTTTTTTCTTTTTTTATTTTTTTTTTATTGGAAAAAAAAATTTCTGCCTCCTCCACGCCTCCCACCTCCCTCCCACTCCTCCCTCCCGTCCTCCCCTCCCCCCACTCCTCCCCCCTCCCCCCCCCAGCCTGAAGAGCAGTCAGGGTTCCCTGTGGAAAGTCCAATTATCTTTCACAGTTAAGCTTCGAGAGAGAAAATGAACACTGCTCAAACTTCGAAGAGTACTTTGACAAATCCCAAACTAGGACTTCTCATTTCAGAGTAACACTTGTGCGTTTCTAACAAAAGCATTTCATTAAATTTTTTCCCTTTCAAGATAACGTGATTATCTTTCAAAGTAAAGGTTCGAGTAAGAAAATGAAGTCTGCTCTAACTTTGAACAGTACTTAGATATATTCCAAACTACGGCTTCTCATTTCAGAGTAACACTTGTGCGTTTCTCACAAAAGCATTTCATGAAATTCTTACCCTTTCAAGAGAACGTGATTATATTTCAAAGTAAAGCTTCTAGAGAGACAACGAACTCTGCACTTACTTTGAACAATACATTGACATATCCCAAACTAGGGCTTCTCATTTCAGAGTAACCCATGAGTGTTTCTCACAAAAGCCTTTCATGAAATTTTTACCCTTTCAAATGAACCTGTTTATCTTTAGATGTAAAGCTTCGACACAGAAAAAGAACACAGCGCTAACTTCAAACAATAGTGTAACCTATCCCAAATAACAACTTCTAATTTCAGAGTAACACATGTGCGTTTCTCACAAAAGAATTTCAAGAAATTTTTACCCTTCCAATGAACGTGATTATTTTTCAAAGTAAAGTTTCTACAGAGAAAATGAACACTGCTTTAACTTCGAACCGTACTTTGAAACATCCCAAACTAGGGTTTCTCATTTCAGAGTAACATGTGTGTTTGTCACAAAAGGATTTCTAGAAATTCTTACCTTTCCAAAGAAAGTGATTATCTTTCACAGTAAAGCTTCTAGAGAGAAAATGAACACTGCTCAAACGTCAAACAGTACTTTGACTAATCCCAAACCAGGGCTTCTCATTTCAGAGTAACCCATGAGTGTTTCTCACAAATGCATTTCATGAAATTCTTACCCATTCAAGAGAACATGATTATCTTTCAAAGTAAGGCTTCTAGAGAGAAAATGAACTCTGCTCTAACTTTGAACAGTTTTTAGATATATTCCAAACTACGGCTTCTCATTTCAGAGTAACACTTGTCCGTTTCTCACAAAAGCATTTCGTGAAATTCTCACCCTTTCAAGAGAACGTCCTTATCTTTCAAAGTAAAGCTTCTAGAGAGACAATGAACTCTGCACTTACTTCGAACAGTACGTTGACATATCCCAAACTACGGCTTCTCATTTCAGAGTAACCCATGAGTGTTTCTCACAATAGCATTTCATGAAATTTTTACCCTTTCAAATGAACCTGATTATCTTTCAATGTAAAGCTTCAACACAGAAAATGAACACTGCGCTAACTTCTAACAATAGTGTAACATATCTAGAATAACAACTTCTCATTTCAGAGTAACTAACACATGTGCGTTGCTCACAAAAGCATTTCATGAAATTCTTACCCTTTCTGAAGAACGAGATTATCTTTCAAATAAGCTTCTAGAGAGAAAATGAACACTACTTTAACTTTGAACAGTATTTAGACATATTCCAAACTACGGCTTCTCATTTCAGAGTAACACATGTGCGTTTCTCAAAAAAGCATTTCATGAAATTCTTACAATTTCAGAAGAATGTGATTATCTTCCAAAGTAAAGCTACTAGAGAGAAAATGAAATCTGTTCTAACTTTGAACAGTATTTAGACATATTACAAACTATGGCTTCTCATTTCAGAGTAACACTGTGTGTTTCTCACAAAAGCATTTCTCACCATTTCAAAGGAACATAATTATCTATCAAAGTAAAGCTTCTGAAGAGAAAAAGAACTCTGCTCTAACTTCAAACAGTATGTTGACATATGCCAAACCGTGACTTCTCATTTCAGAGAACATATGTGTGTTTTTCAAAAAGCATTTCATGATTCTTACCTTTTAAAATGAACGTGATTTTCTGTCAATGTAAAGCTTGTACAGAGAAAATAAACACAGCGCTAACTTCTAACAATAGTGTAACCTATGCCAAATAACAACTTCTAATTTCAGAGTACCACATGTGTGTTTATCACAAAAGGATTTCAAGAAATTCTTACCCTTCCAAAGAACGGGATTATATTTCAAAGTAAAGGTTTAACAGAGAAAATGAACACGGCTTTAACTTCGAACAGTACTTTGAAACATCCCAAACTAGGGCTTCTCATTTCAGAGTAACACTTGTGCGTTTGTCACAAAAGGAATTCAAGAAATTCTTACCTTTCCAAAGACAGTGATTATCTTTGACAGTAAAGCTTCTAGAGAGAAAATGAACACTGCTCAAACTTCGAAAAGGACGTTGACCAATCGAAAACTAGGGCTTCTCATTTCAGAGTAAAACTTGTGCCTTTCTCACAAAAGCATTTCATGAAATTCTTACCCTTTCCAGAGAATGTGATTATCTTTCAAAGTAAAGCTTCGAGAGAGAAAATGAACTCTGCTCTATCTTTGAACTGTATTTAGATATATTCCAAACTACGGCTTCTCATTTCAGAGTAACACTTGTGCATTTCTCACAAAAGCATTTCATGAAATTCTTATCCTTTAAGAAGAACGTGATTGTCTTTCAAATATGCTTCTAGAGAGAAAATGAACACTGCTCCAACTTTGAACAGTATTTAGACATATTCCAAATTACGGCTTCTCATTTCAGAGTAACACATGTGTGTTTCTCACAAATGAATTTCATGAAATTCTTACCCTTTCAGAAGAACATGATTATCTTTCAAATAAGCTTCTAGAGAGAAAATGAACACAGCAGTAACTTCTAACAATCGTGTAACCTATCCCGAATAACAACTTCTCATTTCAGAGTAGCACATGTGCGTTTCTCACAAAAGGATTTCAAGAAATTTTTACCGTGCCAAAGAAAGTGATTATCTTTCAAAGTAAAGTTTCTACAGAGAAAATGAACACTGCTTTAACTTCGAACATTACTTTGACAAATTCCACACTAGGGCTTCTCATTTCAGAGTAACACTTGTGCCTTTCTCACAAAAGCATTTCATGAAATTCTCACCCTTTCAAGAGAACGTAATTATCTTTCAAATTAAAGCTTCTAGAGAGACAACGAACTCTGCACTTACTTCGAACAGAACGTTGACATATCCCAAACTAGGGCTTCTCATTTCAGAGTAACACATGAGTGTTTCTCACAAAAGCATTTCATGAAATATTTACCCTTTCAAATGAACCTGATTATCTTTCAATGTAAAGCTTCAACACAGAAAATGAACACTGCGCTAACTTCTAACAATAGTGTTACATATCCCGAATAACAATTTCTCATTTCAGAGTAACTAACACATGTGCGTTGCTCACAAAAGCATTTCATGAAATTCTTACCCTTTCTGAAGAACGAGATTATCTTTCAAATAAGCTTCTAGAGAGAAAATGAACACTACTTTAACTTTGAACAGTATTTAGACATATTCCAAACTACGGCTTCTCATTTCAGAGTAACACATGTGCGTTTCTCAAAAAAGCATTTCATGAAATTCTTACAATTTCAGAAGAATGTGATTATCTTCCAAAGTAAAGCTACTAGAGAGAAAATGAAATCTGTTCTAACTTTGAACAGTATTTAGACATATTACAAACTATGGCTTCTCATTTCAGAGTAACACTGTGTGTTTCTCACAAAAGCATTTCTCACCATTTCAAAGGAACATAATTATCTATCAAAGTAAAGCTTCTGAAGAGAAAAAGAACTCTGCTCTAACTTCAAACAGTATGTTGACATATGCCAAACCGTGACTTCTCATTTCAGAGAACATATGTGTGTTTTTCAAAAAGCATTTCATGATTCTTACCTTTTAAAATGAACGTGATTTTCTGTCAATGTAAAGCTTGTACAGAGAAAATAAACACAGCGCTAACTTCTAACAATAGTGTAACCTATGCCAAATAACAACTTCTAATTTCAGAGTACCACATGTGTGTTTATCACAAAAGGATTTCAAGAAATTCTTACCCTTCCAAAGAACGGGATTATATTTCAAAGTAAAGGTTTAACAGAGAAAATGAACACGGCTTTAACTTCGAACAGTACTTTGAAACATCCCAAACTAGGGCTTCTCATTTCAGAGTAACACTTGTGCGTTTGTCACAAAAGGAATTCAAGAAATTCTTACCTTTCCAAAGACAGTGATTATCTTTGACAGTAAAGCCTCTAGAGCGAAAATGAACACTGCTCAAACTTCGAAAAGGACGTTGACCAATCGAAAACTAGGGCTTCTCATTTCAGAGTAAAACTTGTGCCTTTCTCACAAAAGCATTTCATGAAATTCTTACCCTTTCCAGAGAATGTGATTATCTTTCAAAGTAAAGCTTCGAGAGAGAAAATGAACTCTGCTCTATCTTTGAACTGTATTTAGATATATTCCAAACTACGGCTTCTCATTTCAGAGTAACACTTGTGCATTTCTCACAAAAGCATTTCATGAAATTCTTATCCTTTAAGAAGAACGTGATTGTCTTTCAAATATGCTTCTAGAGAGAAAATGAACACTGCTCCAACTTTGAACAGTATTTAGACATATTCCAAATTACGGCTTCTCATTTCAGAGTAACACATGTGTGTTTCTCACAAATGAATTTCATGAAATTCTTACCCTTTCAGAAGAACATGATTATCTTTCAAATAAGCTTCTAGAGAGAAAATGAACACAGCAGTAACTTCTAACAATCGTGTAACCTATCCCGAATAACAACTTCTCATTTCAGAGTAGCACATGTGCGTTTCTCACAAAAAGGATTTCAAGAAATTTTTACCGTGCCAAAGAAAGTGATTATCTTTCAAAGTAAAGTTTCTACAGAGAAAATGAACACTGCTTTAACTTCGAACATTACTTTGACAAATTCCACACTAGGGCTTCTCATTTCAGAGTAACACTTGTGCCTTTCTCACAAAAGCATTTCATGAAATTCTCACCCTTTCAAGAGAACGTAATTATCTTTCAAATTAAAGCTTCTAGAGAGACAACGAACTCTGCACTTACTTCGAACAGAACGTTGACATATCCCAAACTAGGGCTTCTCATTTCAGAGTAACACATGAGTGTTTCTCACAAAAGCATTTCATGAAATATTTACCCTTTCAAATGAACCTGATTATCATTCAATGTAAAGCTTCAACACAGAAAATGAACACTGCGCTAACTTCTAACAATAGTGTTACATATCCCGAATAACAATTTCTCATTTCAGAGTAACTAACACATGTGCGTTGCTCACAAAAGCATTTCATGATATTCTTACAATTTCAGAAGAACGTGATTATCTTCCAAAGTAAAGCTTCTAGAGAGAAAATGAACTCTGTTCTAACTTTGAACAGTATTTAGACATATTCCAAACTACGGCTTCTCATTTCAGAGTAACACATGTGCGTTTCTCAGAAAAGCATTTCATGAAATTCTTACCATTTCAAAGGAACATGATTATCTATCAATTAAAGCTTCTGCAGAGAAAAAATATGCTCTAACTTCGAATAGTATGTTGACATATGACAAACTAGGGCTTCTCATTTCAGAGTAACACATGTGCGTTTCTCACAAAAGCATTTCATGAAATTCTTACCCTTCTAAAGCAAGTGATTATCTTTCATAGTTAAGCTTCTAGAGAGAAAATGAACACTGCTCAAACTTCGAAGAGTATGTTGACAAATCCCAAACTAGGGCTTCTCATTTCAGAGTAACACTTGTGCGTTTCTCACAAAATTAATTCATGAAATTCTTTCCCTTTCAAGATAACGTGATTATCTTTCAAAGTAAAGCTTCGAGGAAGAAAATGAACTCTGCTCTAACTTTGTACAGTACTTAGATATATTCCAAACTACATCTTCTCATTTCAGAGTAACAGTTGTGCGTTTCTCACAAAAGCATTTCATGTAATTCTCACCCTTTCAAGAGTGTGTGATTATCTTTCAAAGTAAAGCTTCTAGAGAGACAATGAACTCTGCACAAACTTTGAACAATACATTGACATATTCCAAACTAGGGCTTCTCATTTCAGAGTAACCCATGAGTGTTTCTAACAAAAGCATTTCATGAAATTTTTACCCTTTCAAATGAGCCTGATTATCTTACAATGTAAAGCTTCAACACAGAAAATGAACACTGCTAACTTCTAACAATAGTGTAACGTATCCCGAATAACAACTTCTCATTTCAGAATAACACATCTGCCTTTCTCCTAAAAGGATTTCAAGAAATTCTTACCCTTCCAAAGAACGTGATTATCTTTCAAAGTAAAGTTTCTACGGAGAAAATTAACACTGCTTTAACTTCGAACAGTACTTTGAATCATCCCCAACTAGGGTTTCTCATTTCAGAGTAACATGTGTGTGTTTGTCACAAAAGGATTTCAAGAAATTCTTACCTTTCCAAAGAAAGTGATTATCTTTCACAGTAAAGCTTCTAGAGAGAAAATGAACACTGCTCACACTTCGAACATTACTTTGACTAATCCCAAACTAGGGCTTCTCATTTCAGAGTAACCCATGAGTGTTTCTCACAAAAGCATTTCATGAAATTCTTACCCATTCAAGAGAACATTATTATCTTTCAAAGTAAAGCTTCGAGAGACAAAATGAACTCTGCTCTAACTTTGAACAGTATTTAGATATATTCCAAACTACAGCATCTTATTTCAGAGTAACACTTGTTCCTTTCTCACAAAAGCATTTCGTGATATTCTTACCCTTTCAAGAGAACGTGATTATCTTTCAAAGTAAAGCTTCTAGAGAGACAATGAACTCTGCACTTACTTCGAACAGTATTTAGACATATCCCAAACTACGACTTCTCATTTCAGAGTAACCCATGAGTGTTTCTCACATTGGAGCACCGGACAGTAATCTCAAGGTCCAAATCAGGAGACGAAGGAGAGTGAGCACGAGCAAGGAACTCAGGAACGCGAGGGGTGCACCAACACACGGAGACAATGGGGATTTTCTACCAGGAACTCACCAAGGCCAGCTGACCTGGGTTTGAAAAAGCCAGGGATAAAACCGTCTTAGGGAGTAAACATAGAGACAATGAGGACTACTGAGATCTCAAGAACAAAGGCAATGGGTTTTTGATCCTATTGCACGTATTGGCTTTGTGGGAGCCTAGGCAGTTTGGATGCTCACCTTACTGGACCTGAATGGAGGTGGGTGGTCCATGGACTTCCCACAGATAAGGGAACCCTGATAGCTCTTTGGGCTGATGAGGGAGGGGAACTTGACTGGGGGAGGGGGAGGGAAATGGGAGGCTGCGGTGGGGAAAAGACAGAAATCTTAAATAAATAAATAAATTAAAAAAAAGAGAGAACATGATTATCTTTCAAAGTAAAGCTTCGAGAGAGAAAATGAACTCTGCTCTAACTTTGAACAGTATTTAGATATATTCCAAACTATGGATTCTCATTTCAGAGTAACACTTGTGCGTTTCTCACAAAAGCATTTCGTGATATTCTTACCCTTTCAAGAGAACGTGATTATCTTTCAAAGTAAGGCTTCTAGAGAGACAATGAACTCTGCACTTACTTCGAACAGTATTTAGACATATCCCAAACTACGGCTTCTCATTTCAGAGGAACCCATGAGTGTTTCTCACAAAAGCATTTCATGAAATTTTTACCCTTTCAAATGAACCTGACTATCTTTCAATGTAAAGCTTCAACACAGAAAATGAACACAGCGCTAACTTCTAACAATAGTGTAACATATCAAGAATATCAACTTCTCATTTCAGAGTAACACATGTGCGTTTCTCTCAAAATCATTTCATGAAAGGTTCAAAAACCTTTCAGAAGAACATTATTATCTTTCAAATAAGCTTCTAGAGAGAAAATGAACACAGCTCTAAATTCTAACAATAGTGTAACCTATCCCGAATAACAACTTCTCATTTCAGAGTAGCCTATGTGCGTTTCTCACAAAAGGATTTCAAGAAATTCTTACCGTTCCATAGAAAGTGATTATCTTTCAATAAAAAGTTTCTACAGAGAAAATGAACATGGCTTTAACTTCGAACAGTACTTTGACAAATCCCAAACTAGGGCTTCTCATTTCAGAGTAACACTTGTGCCTTTCTCACAAAAGCATTTCATGAAATTCTCACCCTTTAAGAGAACGTGATTATCTTTCAAAGTAAAGCTTCTAGAGATACAATGAACAATTATTTCGAACAGTACATTGACATATCCCAAACTAGGGCTTCTAATTTCAGAGTAACACATGAGTGTTTCTCACAAAAGCATTTCATGAAATTTTTACCCGTTCAAATGAACCTGATTATCTTTCAATGTAAAGCTTCAACACAGAAAATGAACACTGCGCTAACTTCTAAAAATAGTGTGTAACATATCCCGAATAACAACTTCTCATTTCAGAGTAACTACTACATGGGCGTTGCTCACAAAAGCATTTCATGAAATTCTTACCCTTTTAGAAGAACGAGATTATATTTCAAATAAGCTTCTAGAGAGAAAATGAACACTGCTCTAACTTTGAAAACTATTTAGACATATTCCAAACTACGGCTTCTCATTTCAGAGTAACAAATATGCGTTTCTCACAAAAGCATTTCATGAAATTCTTATAATTTCCGAAGAACGTGATTATCTTCCAAAGTAAAGCTTCTAGAGAGAAAATGAACTCTGTTCTAACTTTGAACAGTATTTAGATATATTCCAAACTACAGCTTCTCATTTCAGAGTAACACTGAGTGTTTCTCACAAAAGCATTTCATGAAATTCTTACCCTTTCAAGAGAACGTGATTATCTTTCAAAGTAAAGCTTCTAGAGACACAATGAACTCTGCACTTACTTCGAACAGTACGTTGAGTTATCCCAAACTAGAGCTTCTCATTTCAGAGTAACCCATGAGTGTTTCTCACAAAAGCATTTCATGAAATTTTTACCCTTTCAAGTGAACCTGATTATCTTTCAATGAAAAGTTTCTACAGAGAAAATGAACATAGCGCTAAGTTCTAACAATAGTGTAACCTATCCCAATTAACAACTTCTAATTTCAGAGTAACACATGTGCATTTCTCACAAAAGGATTTCAAGAAATTCTTTCCTTTCCAAAGACAGTGATTATCTTTGACAGTAAAGCTTCTAGAGAGAAAATGAACACTGCTCTAACTTCGAACAGTACTTTGACAAATCCCAAACTAAAGCTACTCATTTCAGAGTAACACTTGTGCCTTCCTCACAAAAGCATTTCATGAAATACTCACCCTTTCAAGAGAACGTGATTATCTTTCAAAGTAAAGCTTCTAGAGTAAAAATGAACTCTGCTCTAACTTTGAACTGTATTTAGATATATTCCAAACTACGGCTTCTCATTTAAGAGTAACACTTCTGCATTTCTCACAAAAGCATTTCATGAAATTCTTACCTTTTCAAGAGAACATGATTATCTTTCAAAGTAAAGCTTCTAGAGAGACAATGAACTCTGCACTTACCTCGAACTGTACGTTGACATATCCCAAACTAGGGCTTTTCATTTCAGCGTAACCCATGAGTGTTTCTCACAAAAGCATTTCAAGATATTTTTACCCTTTCAAATGAACCTGATTATCTTTCAATGTAATGCTTCAACACAGAAAATGAACACTGCACTAACTTCTAACAGTATTGTAACATAACCCAAATAACATCTTCTCATTTCAGAGTAACACGTGTGTGTTTGTCACAAATGGATTTCAAGAAATTCTTACCTTTCCAAAGAAAGTGATTATCTTTCACACTAAAGCTTCTAGAGAGAAAATGAACACTGCTCAAACTTCGAACAGTACGTTGACATATCCCAAACTACAGCTTTTCATTTCAGAGTAACCCATGAGTGTTTCTCACAAAAGCATTTCATGAAATTTTTACCCTTTCAAAAAACCGGATTATCTTTCAATGTAAAGCTTCAACACAGAAAATGAACACTGCGCTAACTTCTAACAATAGTGTAACATATCCCGAATAACATCTTCTCATTTCAGAGTAACTAACACATGTGCGTTGCTCACAAAAGCATTTCATGAAATTCTTACCCTTTCAGAAGAACGAGATTATATTTCATATAAGCTTCTAGAGAGAAAATGAACACTGCTCTACATTTGAGCAGTATTTATACATATTCCAAACTACGGCTTCTCATTTCAGAGTAACACATGTGCGTTTCTCACAAAAGCATTTCATGAAATTCTTATAATTTCCGAAGAACGTTATTATCTTCCAAAGTAAAGCTTCTAGAGAGAAAATGAACTCTGTTCTCACTTTGAACAGTATTTAGATATATTCCAAACTACGGCTTCTCATTTCAGAGTAACACTGTGTGTTTCTCACAAAAGCATTTCATGAAATTCTTACCCTTTCAAGAGAAGGTGATTATCTTTCAAAGTAAAGCTTCTATAGAGACAATGAACTGTGCACTTACTTCAAACAGTACGTTGACATATCCCAAACTAGGGCTTCTCATTTCAGAGTAACCCATGAGTGTTTCTCACAAAAGCATTTCATGAAATTTTTACCCTTTCAAATGAACCTGATTATCTTTCAATGTAAACCTTCAACTCAGAAAATGAACACAGCGGTAACTTCTAACAATAGTGTAATCTATCCCAAATAACAAGCTCTAATTTCAGAGTAACACATGTGCGTTTCTCACAAAACGATTTCAAGAAATTCTTACCCTTCCAAAGAACGTGATTATCTTTCAAAGTAAAGTTTCTACAAAGAAAATGAACACTGCTTTAACTTCGAACAGTACTTTGAAACATCCCAAACTAGGGCTTCTCATTTCAGAGTAACATGTGTTTGTTTGTCACAAAAGGATTTCAAGAAATTCTTACCTTTCCAAAGAAAGTGATTATCTTTCACATTAAAGTTTCTACAGAGAAAATCAACACTGCTTTAACTTCGAACAGTACTTTGACAAATCCCAAACTAGGGCTTCTCATTTCAGAGTAACACTTGTGCCTTTCTCACAAAAGCATGTCATGAAATTCTCACCCTTTCAGGAGAACGTGATTATCTTTCAAAGTAAAGCTTCTAGAGAGACAATGAACTCTGTACTGACTTTGAATAGTACGTTGACATATCCCAAACTAGGGCTTCTCATTTCAGAGTTACCCATGAGTGTTTCTCACAAAAGCATTTCAAGAAATTTTTACCCTTTCAAATGAACCTGATTATCTTTCAATGTAAACCTTCAACAGAGAAAATGAACACTGCGCTAACTTCTAACAATAGTGTAACATATCCCGAATAACAACTTCTCATTTCAGAGTAACACATGCGCGTTTCTCACAAAAGCATTTCATGAAATACTTACCCTTTCAGAAGAACGTTATTATCTTTCAAATAAGCTTCTAGAGAGAAAATGAACACAGCACTAACTTCTAACAATAGTGTAACCTATCCCTAATAACAACTTCTCATTTCAGAATAGCACATTTAAGTTTCTCACAAAAGGATTTCAAGAAATTCTTACCGTTCCAAAGAAAGTGATTATCTTTCAATGTAAAGTTTCTACAGAGAAAATGAACACTGCTTTAACTTCGATCAGTACTTTGACAAATCCCAAACTAGGGCTTCTCATTTCAGAGTAACACTTGTGCCTTTCTCACAAAAGCATGTCATGAAATTCTCACCCTTTCAAGAGAACGTGATTATCTTTCAAAGTAAAGCTTCTAGAGAGACAATGAACTCTGCACTTACTTCGAATAGTACGTTGACATATCGCAAACTACGGCTTCTCATTTCAGAGTAACCCATGAGTGTTTCTCACAAAAGAATTTCTTGAAATTATTACCCTTTCAAATGAACCTGATTATCTTTCAATTTAAAGCTTCAACACAGAAAATCAAAACTGCGCTAACTTCTAACAGTAGTGTAACACATCCCGAATAACAACTTCTCATTTCAGAATAACACATGTGCGTTTCTCACAAAAGGATTTCAAGAAATTTCTACTGTTCCAAAGAAAGTGATTATCTTTCACAATAAAGCTTCTAGAGAGAAAATGAACACTAATCTAACTTCGAACAGTGTTGTAATAGGGGCGGCTGGCTGTGTCCTCCCTGCACCCGGCCGCCTGCATGCCTCAGCTTAAGCCCCGAAATAACAACACACAAACTGTCTTCATTTAATCACTACCTGGCCCATTAGTTCCAGCCTCTTATTGGCTAGCTCTTGCACCTGGACTAGCCCATTTCTGATCATCTGTATAGCACCCCAAGTTGTGCTTACCGGGGAGATTCTAGCCTGCTTCTGTCTGGAATGCGGGCATCATGGCGACTCCCCTCTACTCAGCTTCCTTCTCCCAGAATCCTCTTCTGTCTACTCCGCCTACCTAATTTTCTGTCCTATCCGGGCCCAGGCAGTTTCTTATTGAAACAATGAAATCAACAGATTGATATATGACACTCCCACATCACTTCCCCTTTTTCTGTTTAAACAAAAAAGAAAAGCTTTAACTTTAACATAGTAAAATCACATATAACAAAACAGTTATCAAGTAAGAATTATAGTTACAATATTTATATCTACTTTATCTTTTATCATAACTAAGGAAAACTATAACTATCTATCCATTCTTCAACTCCATCAAAGACTCCATACGGATATAATACTAAACAAGAAATAAGAGAACTCTAGAAATGACAGAGACATCTCGCTGCCTGGACAGTCACCCGAAGTTCATCTGTACCGTTGGGGCATCTATCTTCAGCCTTCAGGCCCATAGTATCCAGCAGACAGTTCCATGAAGCAGGAAATTCCAAAGACAGTTCAGTCATTTTCTGCTGTGTCCTGTGTCCTGCAGAATGTCTCGTAGACTCTTTTATGAATCAGGAACCCTGAGATGATCTCACCTTTAGGCAAGTTCAGCAGTCCTCTCTCTGTGGGTTCTTTGTGTCCAGTTTATGCAATAGTCCAGGCAAGAACAGTCTCTTGCCCAATGGCTATCCAACTCCATTAGGAGCCTCTTCAATGCCCATCTTCCTCTTGAAGTAGATTGGCACTGTCAGGAGCAGACGTGTCTCATTGTCATGAAAAACCCTAAGTTATTAAAATATTTTAAATGCCATATTCTGCAATCTTTGAGATATATGAAGAATGTCTATCTAACTGAAATGTATCTCTGTATATCTAAAAAATTTAACATGACTACAAGCTTGACTATTATTTATGATTATTCAACAACAACCTATATTTCCTAATTATACATTACATTTTAAAAATGAACTATATAATCACAATACCTTAATCAAGATCAGAAATACATATACATATAACAAAATTGACTTTAAAATCCACATCAATGCAAATTATTTATATCTATATCATATCCCCCTTTAAATATAAAAAAAAACATTTATAAACCCTATTTGGGAACATGGGCGCAGTTTTCTCTCCAAACTGCTTCCTGCTGAACGGGGGCGTCTTTAATTAGGTCTTTCATGGTATAACCTGTGTGTCAGGGTCATCTCAGTTGGCAGTTGAGTGAAGTAATTTTTTGAGGGTGTTCACAGCAACCTTTCAGGAGGGCGTGGTCTGTCATACCAAATTGGAATAGAAGAAATCCACAGGGTCTTATCCTCTGTGAAAACAAAAGAAGACCCTTTCCAAAGCATCATATCCTTAGACCAAAATTTTGAAGTCATACCCTCATGATATCCATTCTGGTTCCATTTGGCAGCCCATATAATGAAATGTCTTTCTGTACTTAGCTCCTTCACAGTCAAAAATTTTAAAGAAAACACAATGTACATAATCCAGACTCTCTGTGAATTTTCCATTTTTACGTGGCTTATTTTTACTTTATTTCTCTTAATCTATAACTATCTGTACTATGTCTCTTTAAAGACTTTACCTTTTTATTTTTAAAGGCATTAACTTTATTTTCTCTCTATATATATTTCTTTCTTTCTCAAGCCTACATACATTCATCCAACACTGTGATCCATAAAGGTCTTTTATGTCTGAAATCTGTTATATTGTGAATCTGCAATTTTTTTAATATCCAGGAGCATTTCTTAAAATGTTAAGCACTTCTTAAAAACTTAAGTTGCACCATGTAGGGGTAATACAGTACTGCCTGTGTCCTGTAAAGTCTAAACCTTAAGTGCGCTGTTATCACAGTAATTACGGTAGTTCCTGCTTGAGACCAGTTCAGTTCATCATGGCAGAGCTGAGCCACTCCTGCCTCAGAGCCTTTTGGTGCCCCTGAGCTGCGCACAATTCCAGGCATACAGCAGTCCACATTGCCATCAAGCAAGCCATAGAGCTTTACTCCAAATGCTCCATTCAAAAGCTCTGTCTCCCGCAGAAGCCAGAAAGAGATCGTAATGGCGGCACAGACCAGAAAGTCGGCATTTTAAAACAGCCAGTTTTTTTCCTGTTGCTGAGTCAGGACAATTTCTTTGCGGCACGCAACCCACAAAGTGCAAAAAGCTGTCTTAAATGCTCTCTCTCTCATTTTTAAGCCCTCTCAGGTTTTATGTGGAGTTCATTAGCACGTGGGCGCCAATTTGTTGTAATAGGGGTGGCTGGCTGTGTCCTCCCTGCACCCGGCCGCCTGCATGCCTCAGCTTAAGCCCCGAAATAACAACACACAAACTGTCTTCATTTAATCACTACCTGGCCCATTAGTTCCAGCCTCTTATTGGCTAGCTCTTGCACCTGGACTAGCCCATTTCTGATCATCTGTATAGCACCCCAAGGTGTGCTACCGGGGAGATTCTAGCCTGCTTCTGTCTGGAATGCAGGCATCATGGCGAATCCCCTCGACTCAGCTTCCTTCTCCCAGAATCCTCTTCTGTCTACTCCGCCTACCTAATTTTCTGTCCTATCAGGGCCCAGGCAGTTTCTTTATTGAAACAATGAAATCAACAGATTGATATATAACACTCCCACATCAGAAGAGTACTTTGACAAATCCCAAACTAGGGCTACTCATTTCAGAGTAACACTTGTGCCTTTCTAAGAAAAGCATTTCATGAAATTCTCACCCTTTCAAGAGAACGTGATTATCTTTCAAAGTAAAGCTTCTAGAGAGAAAGAATGAACTCTGCACTTACTTCGAACAGTACGTTGACATATCCCAAACTACAGCTTTTCATTTCAGAGTAACCCATGAGTGTTTCTAACAAAAGAATTTCATGAAATTTTTACCCTTTCAAATGAACCTGATTATCTTTCAATGTAAAGCTTCAACACAGAAAATGAACACTACGCTAACCTCTAACAATAGTGTAACATGTCCCGAATAACAACTTCTCATTTCAGAGTAACTAGCACATGTGCGTTGCTCACAAAAGCATTTCATGAAATTCTTACCCTTTCAGAAGAACGAGATTATCTTTCAAATAAGCTTCTAGAGAGAAAATGAACACTGCTCTAACTTTGAACAGTATTTAGACATATTCCAAACTACGGCTTCTCATTTCAGAGTAACACTTGTGCGTTTCTCACAAAAGCATTTCACAAAATTCTTACCCATTCATGAGAACGTAATTATCTTTCAAAGTAAAGCTTCGAGAGAGAAAATGAACTCTGCTCTAAATTTGAACAGTATTTAGATATATTCCAAACTACGGCTTCTCATTTCAGAGTAACACTTGTGCGTTTCTCACAAAAGCATTTCATGAAATTCTTACCCTTTCATGAGAACATAATTATCATTCAAAGTAAAGCTTCGAGAGAGACAATGAACTCTTCACTTACTTCGAACAGTACGTTGACATATCCCAAACTACGGCTTCTCATTTCAGAGAAACCCATGAGTGTTTCTCACAAAAGCATTTCATGAAATACTTAACATTTCAAGAGAACGTGAATATCTTTCGAAGTAAAGCTTCGAGAGAGAAAATGAACTCTGCTCTAACTTTGAACAGTATTTAGATATATTCCAAACTACGGCTTCTAATTTCAGAGTAACACTTGTGCGTTTCTCACAAAAGCATTTCACAAAATTTTTACCCATTCATGAGAACGTAATTATCTTTCAAAGTAAAGCTTCGAGAGAGACAATGAACTCTCCACTTACTTAGAACAGTACGTTGACATATCGCAAACTATGGCTTCTCATTTCAGAGTTACCCATGAGTGTTTCTCACAAAAGCATTTCATGAAATTATTACCCTTTCAAATGAACCTGATTATCTTTCAATGTAAAGCTTCAACACAGAAAATGAACAGTGCGCTAACTTCTAACAATAGTGTAACATATCCCAAATAACAACTTCTCATTTCAGAGTAACACATGTGCGTTTCTCTAAAAAGGATTTCAAGAAATTCTTACCGTTCCAAAGAAAGTGATTATCTTTCAAAGTAAAGTTTCTACAGAGAAAATGAACACTGCTTTAACTTCGAACAGTACTTTGACAAATCCCAAACTAGGGCTTCTCATTTCAGAGTAACACTTGTGCGTTTCTCACAAAAGCATTTCACGAAATTTTTACCCATTCATGAGAACGTAATTATCTTTCAAAGTAAAGCTTCTAGAGAGACAATGAACTCTGCACTTACTTCGAACAGTACGTTGACATATCCTTAACTAGGGCTTCTCATTTCAGAGTAACCCATGAGTGTTTCTCACAAAAGCATTTCATGAAATTTTTACCCTTTCAAATGAACCTGATTATCTTTCAATGTAAAGCTTCAACACAGAAAATGAACACTATGCTAACTTCTAACAATAGTGTAACATATCCCGAATAACAACTTCTCATTTCAGAGTAACTAGCACATGTGCGTTTCTCACAAAAGCATTTCATGAAATTCTTACCCTTTCAGAAGAATGAGATTATCTTTCATATAAGCTTCTAGAGAGACAATGAACTCTGTTCTAATTTTGAACAGTATTTATACATTTTCCAAACTACGGCTTCTCATTTCAGAGTAATACTGTGTGTTTCTGACAAAAGCATTTCATGAAATTCTCACCATTTCAAAGGAACATGATTATCTATAAAAGTAAACCTTCTGAAGAGAAACAGAACTCTGCTCTAACTTCAAACAGCATGTTGACATATGCCAAACCGTGACTTCTCCTTTCAGAGATCATATGTGTGTTTGTCAAAAAGCATTTCATGAAATTCTTACCTTTTAAAATGAACGTGATTTTCTGTCAATGTAAAGCTTCTATAGAGAAAATGAACACAGCGCTAAGTTCTAACAATAGTGTAACCTATCCCAAATAACAACTTTTAATTTCAGAGTAACACATGTGCGTTTCTCAAAAGGATTTCAAGAAATTCTTACCGTTCCCAAGAAAGTGATTATCTTTCACAGTAAAGCATCTAGAGAGAAAATGAACATTGCTCAAACTTAGAAAAGGACTTTGACAAATCCCAAACTAGGGCTTCTCATTTCAGAGTAACACATGTGCGTTTCTCACAAAAGCATTTCATGAAATTCTTACCCTTTCAAGAGAATGTGATTATCTTTCAAAGTAAAGCTTCGAGAGAGAAAATGAACTCTGCTCTAAATTTGAACAGTATTTAGATATATTCCAAACTATGGCTTCTCATTTCAGAGTAACACTTGTGTGTTTCTCACAAAAGCATTTCATGAAATTCTTACCCTTTCATGAGAACATAATTATCTTTCAAAGTAAAGCTTCGAGAGACAATGAACTCTTCACTTACTTCGAACAGTACGTTGACATATCCCAAACTACGGCTTCTCATTTCAGAGTAACCCATGAGTGTTTCTCACAAAAGCATTTCATGAAATTATTACCCTTTCAAATGAACCTGATTATCTTTCAATATAAAGCTTCAACACAGAAAATGAACACTGCGCTAACTTCTAACTATAGTGTAACATATTCCAAATAACAACTTCTCATTTCAGAGTAACTAACATATGTGCGTTGCTCACAAAAGCATTTCATGAAATTCTTACCCTTTCAGAAGAACGAGATTATCTTTCATATAAGCTTCTAGAGAGAAAATGAACACTGCTCTAACTTCAAAAGTATTTAGACATATTACAAACTACGGCTTCTCATTTCAGAGTAACACTTGTGCATTTCTCACAAAGGCATTTCATGATATTCTTACCATTTCAAGAGAACGTGATTATCATCCAAAGTAAAGCTTCTAGAGAGAAAATGAACACTGCCTTAACTTCGAACAGTACTTTGACAAATCCCAAACTAGCGCTTCTCATTTCAGAGTAACACTTGTGCCTTTCTCACAAAAGCATTTCATGAAATTCTCACCCTTTCAAGAGAACGTGATTATCTTTCAAAGTAAAGCTTCTAGAGAGACAATTAACTCTGCTCTTACTTTGAACAGTATTTAGATATATTCCAAACTAGGGCTTCTCATTTCATAGTAACACTTGTGATTTCTCACGAAAGCATTTCATGAAATTCTTACCCATTCATGAGAACGTAATGATCTCTCAAAGTAAAGCTTCGAGAGAGACAATGAACTCTGCACTTACTTAGAACAGTACGTTGACATGTCGCAAACTACGGCTTCTCATTTCATAGTTACCCATGAGTGTTTCTCACAAAAGCATTTCATGAAATTATTACCCTTTCAAATGAACCTGATTATCTTTCAATGTAAAGCTTCAACACAGAAAATGAACAGTGCGCTAACTTCTAACAATAGTGTAACCTATCCCAAATAACAACTTCTCATTTCAGAGTAACACATGCGCGTTTCTCACAAAAGGATTTCAAGAAATTCTTTCCGTTCCAAAGAAAGTGATTATCTTTCAAAGTAAAGTTTCTACAGAGAAAATGAACACTGCTTTAACTTCGTACAGTACTTTGACAAATCCCAAATTAGGGCTTCTCATTTCAGAGTAACACTTGTGCCTTCTCACAAAAGCATTTATGATATTCTTACCCTTTCAAGAGAACGTGATTATCTTTCAAAGTAAAGCTTCTAGAGAGACAATGAACTCTGCACTTACTTCGAACAATCCATTGACATTTCCCAAACTAGTGCTTCTCATTTCAGAGTAACCTGTGAGTGTTTCTCACAAAAGCATGTCATGAAATTCTCACCATTTCAAAGGAACATGATTATCTATCTAAGTAAAGCTTCTGAAGAGAAAAAGATCTCTGCTCTAACTTCAAACAGTATGTTGACATATGCCAAACCGTGACTTCTCATTTCAGAGAACATATGTGTGTTTCTCAAAAAGCACTTCATGAAATTCTTACCTTTTAAAATGAACGTGATTTTCTGTCAATGTAAAGCTTCTATAGAGAAAATGAACACAGTGCTAAGTTCTAACAATAGTGTAAACTATCCCAAATAACAACTTCAAATTTCAGATCAACACATGTTCGTTTCTCACATAAGGATTTCTAGAAATTCTTACACTTCCATAGAACGTGATTATCTTTCAAAGTAAAGTTTTAACAGAGAAAATGAACACTGCCTTATCTTCGAACACTACTATGAAACATCCCAAACTAGGGCTTCTCTTTTCAGATTAACACTTGTGCGTTTGTCACAAAAGGATTTCAAGAAATTCTTACCATTCCAAAGACAGTGATTATCTTTGACACTAAAGCTTCTTGAGAGAAAATGAACACTGCTCAAACTTCGAACAGGACATTGATCAATTCCAAAC
Source organism: Microtus obscurus (assembly GCA_963919715.1). Taxonomy (NCBI): domain Eukaryota; kingdom Metazoa; phylum Chordata; class Mammalia; order Rodentia; family Cricetidae; genus Microtus; species Microtus obscurus. The sequence goes on from CAWTZC010000711.1 coordinate 69,982, forward strand.
TAGGGCTTCTCATTTCAGAGTCATACTTGTGCGTTTCTCACAAAAGCATTTCATGAAATACTTAACATTTCAAGAGAACGTGAATATCTTTCGAAGTAAAGCTTCGAGAGAGAAAATGAACTCTGCTCTAACTTTGAACAGTATTTAGATATATTCCAAACTACGGCTTCTCATTTCAGATTAACACTTGTGCGTTTCTCACAAAAGCATTTCACAAAATTCTTACCCATTCATGAGAACGTAATTATCTTTCAAAGTAAAGCTTCGAGAGAGACAATGAACTCTGCACTTACTTAGAACAGTACGTTGACATATCGCAAACTACGGCTTCTCATTTCAGAGTTACCCATGAATGTTTCTCACAAAAGCATTTCATGAAATTATTACCCTTTCAAATGAACCTGATTATCTTTCAATGTAACGCTTCAACACAGAAAATGAACACTGCGCTAACTTCTAACAATAGTGTAACATATCCCAAATAACAACTTCTCATTTCAGAGTAACACATGTGCGTTTCTCACAAAAGGATTTCAAGAAATTCTTTCCGTTCCAAAGAAAGTGATTATCTTTCAAAGTAAAGTTTCTACAGAGAAAATGAACACTGCTTTAACTTCGAACAGTACTTTGACAAATCCCAAAGTAGGGCTTCTCATTTCAGAGTAACACTTGTGCCTTTCTCACAAAAGCATTTCATGAAATTCTCACCCTTTCAAGAGACCGTGATTATCTTTCAAAGTAAAGCTTCGAGAGAGAAAATGAACTCTACTCTAACTTTGAACAGTATTTAGATATAATCCAAACTAAGGCTTCTCATATCAGAGCAAGACTTGTGCATTTCTCACAAAAGCATTTCATGAAATACTTACCCTTTCAGAAACACGTTATTATCTTTCAAATAAGCTTCTAGAGAGAAAATGAACACAGCACTAACTTCTAACTATAGTGTAACCTATCACTAATAAAAACTTCTCATTTCAGAGTAGCACATGTTAGATTCTCTCAAAAGGATTTCAAGAAATTCTTACCGTTCCAAAGAAAGTGTTTATCTTTCAAAGTAAAGTTTCTACAGAGAAAATGAACACTGCTTTAACTTCGAACAGTACTTTGACAAATCCCAAACTAGGGCTTCTCATTTCAGAGTAACACTTGTGCCTTTCTCACAGAAGCATTTCATGAAATTCTCACCCTTTCAAGAGAACGTGATTATCTTTCAAAGTAAAGCTTCTAGAGAGACAATGAACTCTGCACTTACTTCAAACAGTACATTGACATATCGCAAACTATGGCTTCTCATTTCAGAGTAACACATGAGTGTTTCTCACAAAAGCATTTCATGAAATTATTACCATTTCAAATGAACCTGATTATTTTTCAATGTAAAGCTTCAAAACAGAAAATGAATACTGCGCTAACTTCTAACAATAGTGTAACCTATCCCAAAAAAAAACCTCTCATTTCAGAATAAAACATGTGCGTTTCTCACAAAAGGATTTCAAGAAATTCTTACTGTTCCAAAGAACGTGATTATTTTTCACAATAAAGCTTCTAGAGAGAAATTGAACACTAATCTACCTTCGAACAGTATTTTGACAAATCCCAAACTAGGGCTACTCATTTCAGAATAACACTTGTGCCTTTCTAACAAAAGCATTCAATGAAATTCTCACCCTTTCAAGGAAACGTGATTATCTTTCAAAGTAAAGCTTCTAGAGAAAAAATGAACTGTGCACTTACCTCGAACAATACATTGACATATCCCAAACTAGGGCTTCTCATTTCAGAGTAACCCATGAGTGTTTCTCACAAAAGCATTTCAAGAAATTTTTATCCTTTCAAATGAACCTGCTTATCTTTCAATGTAAAGCTTCAACACAGAAAAAGAACACTGCGCTAACTTCTAACAATAGTGTAACATATCCCGAATAACAACTACTCATTTAAGAGTAACTACACATGTGCGTTGCTCACAAAAGCATTTTAGGAAATTCTTACCCTTTCAGAAGAACGAGATTATCTTTCAAATAAGCTTCTAGAGAGAAAATGAACAATGCTCTAACTTTTAACACTATTTAGACATATTCCAAACTACGGCTTCTCATTTCAGAGTAACACATGTGCGTTTCTCACAAAAACATTTCATGAAATTCTTACCATTTCAGAGGAACGTGATTATCTTCCAAAGTAAAGCTTCTAGAGAGAAAATGAACTCTGTTCTAACTTTGAACAGTATTTAGACATATTCCAAACTACAGCTTCTCCTTTCAGAGTAACACTGTGTGTTTCTCACAAAAGCATTTCATGAAATTCTCACCATTTCAAAGGAACATGATTATCAATCAAAATAAAGCTTCTGAAGAGAAAAAGAACTCTGCTCTAACTTCAAAGAGTAAGTTGACATATGCCAAACCGTGACTTCTCATTTCAGAGAACATATGTGTGTTTCTCAAAAAGCATTTCATGAACTTCTTACCTTTTAAAATGAACCCGATTTTCTGTCAATGTAAAGCTTCTATAGAGAAAATGAACACAGCGCTAACATCTAAAAATAGTGTAACCTATCCCAAAAAACAGCTTCTAATTTCAGAATAACACATGTGCGTTTCTCACAAAAGGATTTCAAGAAATTCTTACCCTTCCAAAGAATGTGATTATCTTTCAATGTAAAGTTTTAACAGAGAAAATGAACACTGCTTTAACTTCGAACAGTACTTTGAAACATCCCAAACTAGGGCATCTCATTTCAGAGTAACACTTGTGCGTTTGTCACAAAAGGATTTCAAGAAATTCTTACCTTTCCAAAGACAGTGATTATCTTTGACAGTAAAGCTTCTAGAGAGAAAATGAACACTGCTAAAACTTCGAACAGGACTTTGACCAATCCCAAACTAGGGCTTCTCATTTCAGAGTAAAACTTTTGCGTTTCTCACAAAAGCATTTTATGAAATACTTACCCTTTCAAGAGAACGTGATTATCTTTCAAAGTAAAGCTTTGAGAGAGAAAATGAACTCTGCTCTAACTTTGAACAGTATTTAGATATATTCCAAACTACGGCTTCTCATTTCAGAGTAACACTTGTGTGTTTCTCACAAAAGCATTTCATGAAACTCTTACATTTTCATGAGAACGTAATTATCTTTCAAAGTAAAGCTTCGAGAGAGACAACGAACTCTGCACATCCTTAGAACAGTATGTTGACATATCCCAAACTACGGCTTCTCGTTCCAGAGTAACCCATGAGTGTTTCTCACAAAAGCATTTCATGAAATTCTTACCCATTAAAGAGAACATGATTATCTTTCAAAGTAAAGCTTCGAGTGAGAAAATGAACTCTGCTCTAACTTTGAACAGTATTTAGATATAATCCAAACTAAGGCTTCTCATATCAGAGCAACACTTGTGCATTTCTCACAAAAGCATTTCATGAAATACTTACCCTTTCAGAAGAACGTGATTATCTTTCAAATAAGCTTCTAGAGAGAAAATGAACACAGCACTAACTTCTATCAATAGTGTAACCTATCACTAATAACAACTTCTCATTTCAGAGTAGCACATGTCAGTTTCTCAAATAAGGATTTCAAGAGATTCTTACCATTCCAAAGAAAGTGATTATCTTTCACAATAAAGCTTCTAGAGAGAAATTGAACACTAATCTAACTTCGAACAGTATTTTGACAAATCCCAAACTAGGGCTACTCATTTCAGAGTAACACTTGTGCCTTTCTAACAAAAGCATTTCATGAAATTCTCACCCTTTCAAGGAAACGTGATTATCTTTCAAAGTAAAGCTTCTAGAGAAAAAATGAACTCTGCTCTAAGTTTGAACAGTATTTATATATATTCCAAACTAGGGCTTCTCATTTCATAGTAACACTTGTGCTTTTCTCATGAAAGCATTTCATGAAATTCTTACCCTTTCAAGAGAACATGATTATCTTTCAAAGTAAAGCTTCTAGAGAGACAAAAATCTCTGCACTTACCTCGAACAATACATTGACATATCCCAAACTAGGGCTTCTCATTTCAGAGTAACCCATGAGTGTTTCTCACAAAAGCATTTCAAGAAATTTTTACCCTTTCAAATGAACTGATTATCTTTCAATGTAAAGCTTCAACACAGAAAATGAACACTGCGCTAACTTTTAACAATATTGTAACATATCCCAAATAACATCTTCTCATTTCAGATTAACACGTGTGTGTTTGTCACAAAAGGATTTCAAGAAATTCTTACCTTTCCAAAGAAAGTGATTATCTTTCACAGTAAAGCTTCTAGAGAGAAAATGAACACTGCTCAAACTTCGAACAGTACGTTGACATATCGCAAACTAGCTCTTCTCATTTCAGAGTAACCCATGAGTGTTTCTCACAAAAGCATTTCATGAAATTTTTACCCTTTCAAATGAACCTGATTATCTTTCAATGTAAAGCTTCAACACAGAAAAAGAACACTACGCTAATTCCTAACAATAGTGTAACTTATCCCGAATAACAACTTCTCATTTCAGAGTAACTACACATGTGCGTTCCTCACAAAAGCATTTCAGGAAATTCTTACCCTTTCAGAAGAACGAGATTATCTTTCAAATAAGCTTCTAGAGAGAAAATGAACACTGCTCTAACTTTTAACAGTATTTAGACATATTCCAAACTACGGCTTCTCATTTCAGAGTAGCACATGTGCGTTTCTCACAAAAACTTTTCATGAAATTCTTACCATTTCAGAGGAACGTGATTATCTTCCAAAGTAAAGCTTCTAGAGAGAAAATGAACTCTGTTCTAACTTTGAACAGTATTTAGACATATTCCAAACTACAGCTCCTCGTTTCAGAGTAACACTGTGTGTTTCTCACAAAAGCATTTCATGAAATTCTCACCATTTCAAAGGAACATGATTATCAATCAAAATAAAGCTTCTGAAGAGAAAAAGAACTCTAGTCTAATTTCAAAGAGTATGTTGACATATGCCAAACTGTGACTTCTCATTTCAGAGAACATATGTGTGTTTCTCAAAAAGAATTTCATGAAATTCTTACCTTTTAAAATGAACCTGAATTTCTGTCAATGTAAAGCTTCTATAGAGAAAATGAACACAGCGCTAACATCTAAAAATAGTGTAACCTATCCCAAATAACAGCTTCTAATTTCAGAGTAACACATGTGCGTTTCTCACAAAAGGATTTCAAGAAATTCTTACCCTTCCAAAGAACGTGATTATCTTTCAAAGTAAAGTTTTAACAGAGAAAATGAACACTGCTTTAACTTCGAACAGTACTTTGAAACATCCCAAACTAGGGCATCTCATTTCAGAGTAACACTTGTGCGTTTGTCACAAAAGGATTTCAAGAAATTCTTACCTTTCCAAAGACAGTGATTATCTTTGACAATAAAGCTTCTAGAGAGAAAATGAACACTGCTCAAATTTCGAACAGGACTTTGACCAATCCCAAACTAGGGCTTCTCATTTCAGAGTAAAACTTGTGCGTTTCTCACAAAAGCATTTTATGAAATACTTACCCTTTCAAGAGAACGTGATTATCTTTCAAAGTAAAGCTTTGAGAGAGAAAATGAACTCTGCTCTAACTTTGAACAGTATTTAGATATATTCCAAACTACGGCTTCTCATTTCAGAGTAACACTTGTGTGTTTCTCACAAAAGCATTTCATGAAAATCTTACCCTTTCAAGAGAACGTGATTATCTTTCTAAATAAAGCTTCTAGAGAGACAATGAACTCTGCACTTACTTCAAACAATACGTTGACATATACCAAACTACGGCTTCTCATTTCAGAGTAACCCATGAGTGTTTCTCACAAAAGCATTTCATGAAATTTTTACCCTTTCAAATAAACCTGATTATGTTTCAATGTAAAGCTTCAACACAGAAAATGAACACTGTGCTAACTTCTAACAATAGTGTAACATATCCCGAATAACAACTTCTCATTTCAGAGTAACTAGCACATGTGCGTTGCTCACAAAAGCATTTCATGAAATTCTTACCCTTTCAGAAGAACAAGATTATCTTTCATATAAGCTTTTAGAGAGAAAATGAACACTGCTCTAACTTTCAACAGTATTTAGACATATTCCAAACTAGGGCTTCTCATTTCAGCGTAACACTGTGTATTTCTCACAAAGCATTTCATGAAATTCTTACCCTTTCATGAGAATGTAATTATCTTTCAAAGTAAAGCTTCGAGAGAGACAATGAACTCTGCACTTACTTCGAACAGTACGTTGACATATCCCAAACTATGGCTTCTCATTTCAGAGTAACCCATGAGTGTTTCTCACAAAAGCATTTCATGAAATTTTTACCCATTCAAATGAACCTGATTATCTTTCAATGTAAAGCTTCAACACAGAAAATGAACACTGCCCTATCTTGTAACAATAGTGTATCATATCCTGAATAACAACTTCTCATTTCAGAGTAACTAGCACATGTCCGTTGCTCACAAAAGCATTTCATGAAATTATTACCCTTTCAAATGAACCTGATTATCTTTCAATATAAAGCTTCAACACAGAAAATGAACACTGCGCTAACTTCTAACAATAGTGTAACATATCCCAGATAACAACTTCTCATTTCAGAGTAACACATGTGTGTTTCTCACAAAAGGATTTCAAGAAATTCTTACCGTTCCAAAGAAGGTGATTATCTTTCAAAGTAAAGTTTCTACAGACAAAATGAACACTGCTTTAACTTCGAACAGTACTTTGACAAATCCCAAACTAGGGCTTCTCATTTCAGAGTAACACTTGTGCCTTTCTCACAAAAGCATTTCATGAAATTCTCACCCTTTCAAATGAACCTGATTATCTTTCAATGTAAAGCTTCAACACAGAAAATGAACACTGTGCTAACTTCTAACAGTAGTGTAACATATCCCGAATAACAACTTCTCATTTCAGAGTAACTAACACATGTGCGTTGCTCACAAAAGCATTTCATGAAATACTTACCCTTTCGTAAGAACTTGATTATCTTCCAAAGTAAAGCTTCTAGAGAGAAAATGAACTCTGTTCTAACTTTGAACAGTATTTAGATATGTTCTAAACTACGGCTTCTCATTTCAGAGTAACACTGTGTGTTTCTCACAAAGCATTTCATGAAAATCTTACCCTTTCAAGAGAACGTGATTATCTCTCAAAATAAAGCTTCTAGAGAGACAATGAACTCTGCACTTACTTCGAACAGTACGTTGACATATCCCAAAGTAGGGCTTCTCATTTCAGAGTAACCCATGAGTGTTTCTCACAAAAGCATTTCATGAAATTTTTACCCTTTCAAATGAACCTGATTATCTTTCAATGTAAAGCTTCAACACAGAAAATGAACACTGTGCTAACTTCTAACAATAGTGTAACATATCCCGAATAACAACTTCTCATTTCAGAGTAACTAGCACATGTGCGTTGCTCACAAAAGCATTTCATGACATTCTTTTTTTTTTTTTGGTTTCTGTTCTTTTTTTTTTATTTATTTATTAAAGATTTCTTCCCCTCCCCACCGTCACCTCCCCTTCCCTCCCCCTCCCCAGATCAAACCCCCCTCCCTCAACAGCCCAAAGAGCAATCAGGGTTCCCTGCCCTGTGGGAAGTCCAAGGACCACCCACCTCTATCCAGGTCTAGTGAGGTGAGCATCCAAACTGCCTAGGCTCCCACAAAGCTAATAGGTGCAGTAGGATCAAAACCCCATTGCCATTGTTCTTGAGGTCTCAGTAGTCCTCATTGTCTGCTATGTTCAGCGAGACCGGTTTTAACCCAGGCTTTTTCAGACCCAGGCCAGCAGGCCTTGGTGAATTCCCGATAGAACATCCCCTTTGTCTAAGTGTGCGGGTGCACCCCTCGCGGTCCTGAGTTCCTTGCTCGTGTTCTCTCTCCTTCTGGTCCTGATACGGATCTTGAGATTTCAGTCCGGTGCTCCAATGTGTGTCTCTGTTTCTGTCTCCATTCATCGCCTGATGAAGGTTAATATTCAGGAGGATGCCTATATGGTTTTCTTTGGGTTCTCCTTCTTATTTAGCTTCTCTAAGAACCCAAATTATAGGCTCAATGTCCTCTATTTATGACTAGAAACCAAATATGAGTGAGTACATCCCATGTTCCTCTTTTTGGGTCTGGCTAACTTCACTCAGGATAGTGTTTTCAATTTCCATCCATTTGCCTGCAAACTTCAAGAAATCCTTGTATTTTACTGCTGAGTAGTATTCTAATATGTATATATCCCATACTTTCTTCATCCATTCTTCAATTGAAGGGCATCTAGGTTGTTTCCAGGTTCTGGCTATTACAAGCAATGCTGCTATGAACATAGTAGAGCATATACTTTTGTTGTATGATACGCCCTCTCTTGGGTATATTCCCAAGAGTGGTATTGCTGGGTCCATGGGTAGGTTGATCCCAAATTTCCTGAGAAATCGCCACATTGCTTTCCAGAGTGGTTGCACAAGTTTGCATTCCCACCAGCAATGGATGAATGTACCCCTTTCTCCACAACCTCTCCAGCAAAGGTTATCATTGGTGTTTTTGATTTTAGCCATTCTGACAGGTGTAAGATGGTATCTTAAAGTTGTCTTGATTTGCATCTCCCTGATCGCTAAGGAAGTTGAGTATGACTTTAGGTGTCTTTTGGCCATTTGAACTTCTTCTGTTGAGAGATCTCTGTTCAGCTCAGTGCCCCATTTTATAATTGGGTTGATTAGCCTTTTACGGTCTAGTTTCTTGAGTTCTTTATATATTTTGGAGATCAGACCTTTGTCAGTTTCGGGGTTGGTGAAGATTTTCTCCCAGTCAGTGGGTTGCCTTTCTGTCTTGGCGACAGTGTCCTTTGCTTTACAGAAGCTTCTCAGTCTCAGTAGGTCCCATTTATTCAATGAGGCCCTTACTGTCTGTGCTGCTGGGGTTTTACGTAGGAAGTGGTCTCCTGTGCCCACTTGTTGTAGAGTACTTCCCACTTTCTCTTCTATCAGGTTCAGTGTGTTCGGACTGATATTGAGGTCTTTAATCCACTTGGACTTGAGTTTTGTGCATGGTGATAGATATGGATCTATTTTCATTCTTCTACAGATTGACATCCAGTTTTGCCAGCACAATTTGTTGAAGATGCTCTCTTTTTTCCATTGTATACTTTTAGCTCCTTTATCAAAAATCAGGTGCTCATAGGTTTGTGGGTTAAAGTCAGGGTCTTCTATTCGATTCCATTGGTCAACTTCTCTGTTTTTATGCCAATACCAAGCTGTTTTCAATACTGTAGCTCTGTAATAGAGTTTGAAGTCAGGGAAGGTAATGCCTCCAGATGCTCCTTTATTGTATAAGACTGTTTTGGCTGTCCTGGGTTTTTTGTTTTTCCATATAAAGTTGATTATTATCTTCTCCAGCTCTGTGAAGAATTTTGATGGGATTTTGATGGGGATTGCATTGAATCTATAGATTGCTTTTGGTAGAATTGCCATTTTTACTATGTTGATCCTCCCAATCCAAGAGCAAGGGAGACCCTTCCATTTTCTGGTGTCCTCTACTATTTCTTTCTTCAAAGACTTAAAGTTTTTGTCAAATAGATCTTTCACTTCCTTGGTCAGGGTTACCCCAAGATATTTTATGCTCTTTGTGGCTATCGTGAAAGGTGATGCTTCTCTGATTTCCCTCTCTGTTTCTTTATCCTTAGTGTATAGGAAGGCAACTGATTTTTTTGGAGTTGATCTTGTATCCGGCCACATTACTAAAGGTGTTTATCAGCTGTAGAAGTTCTTTGTTAGAGTTTTTGGGGTCCCTTATGTATACTATCATATCATCTGCAAATAACGAAAGCTTAACTTCTTCCTTTCCAATATGAATCACCTTGATCCCCTTATGTTGTCTTATTGCTATTGCTAGAATTTCAAGCACTATATTGAAGAGGTATGGAGAGAGTGGACATCCTTGTCTTGTTCCTGATTTTAGTGGGATGGCTTTGAGTTTTTCTCCGTTTAATTTAATGTTAGCTGTAGGCTTGCTGTAAATAGCTTTTATTATATTTAGGTATGACCCTTGTATCCCTAGTCTCTCCAATACCTTTATCATAAAGGGGTGTTGAATTTTGTCGAATGCTTTTTCAGCTTCTAATGAAATGATCATATGGTTTTTTTCTTTCAGTTTATTTATATGGTGGATTACATTGATAGATTTGCGTATGTTGAACCAGCCCTGCATCTCTGGGATGAAGCCTACTTGATCATAATGGATAATTTTTCTAATATGTTCTTGAATTCAGTTTGCCAGTATTTTATTGAGAATTTTTGCATCAATATTCATGAGTGAGATAGGCCTGTAATTCCCTTTCTTGGTTGGGTCTTTGTGTGGTTTTGGTATCAGGGTAACTGTAGCTTCATAAAAAGAATTTGGCAATGACTTTTCTGTTTCTATATTGTGAAATACATTAAGGAGTATAGGTATTAGCTCTTCTTGGAAGTTCTGATAGAATTCTGCATTGAAACCATCTGGTCCTGGGCTTTTTTTGGAGGGGAGATTTTTGATAACAGCTTCTAGTTCTTCACGACTAACCGGTCTATTTAGATCATTCACCTGGTCTTGATTTAGCTTTGGTATATGATACTTATCTAAAAAGATGTCCATTTCTTTTGCATTTTCCAGTTTTGTGGCATACAGGCTTTTGTAGTAAGATCTAATGATTCTCTGAATTTCCTCTGTGTCTGTGGTTATGTCCCCCTTTTCATTTCTGATCTTATTTATTTGCGTGTTCTCTCTTTGTTGTTTAATTAGTTTGGATAGGGGTTTGTCGATCTTGTTGATTTTCTCCAAGAACCAACTTTTTGTTTCATTGATTTTTTGAACTGTTTTCTGTGTTTCTATTTTGTTGATTTCAGCCCTCAGTTTGATTATTTCTAGTCTTCTACTCCTCCTGGCCGCATCTGCTTCTTTTTTTTCTAGAGCTTTCAGGTGTGTTGTTAAGTCCTCAATGTATGCTTTCTCTGTTTTCTTTAAGTGGGCACTTAGTGCTATGAACTTTCCTCTTAGCACTGCTTTCAACATGTCCCATAGGTTTGAGTATGTTGTCTCTTTATTTTCAATAAAATCAAGGAAGACTTTAATTTCTTTCTTAATTTCTTCCTTGACCCAGGTGTGGTTTAGTAGTTGACTGTTCAGTTTCCATGAGTTTGTCGGCTTTCTAGGGGTAGCATTGTTGTTGCCTTCTAACTTTAATCCGTGGTGATCTGATAAGACACAGGTGGACACTGATATATTTTTGTATCTGTGGAGGTTTCCTTTGTTTCCGAGTATGTGGTCAATTTTCGAGAAGGTTCCATGAGCTGCAGAGAAGAAGGTATATTCTTTCCTATTTGGGTGGAGTGATCTATAGATGTCTGTTAAGTCCAATTGGTTCATTACCTCCAATAATTCTCTTAATTCTCTATTAGGTTTCTGTCTGATTGACGTGTCCATTGGAGAGAGAGGTGTATTGAAGTCTCCTACTACTAGTGTGTGTGGTTTAATGTCTGCCTTCAGTTCTAGTAATATTTCTTTTAGATAAGTGGGTGCGTATTAGGGGTGTAGATATTCAGGATTGATACGTCATCCTGGTGACTTGTTCCTGTTATAAGTATAAAGTGTCCATCTCGATCTCTTCTGATTGATTTTAGTTTGAAGTCAGTTTTGTTAGAGATTAATATGGCCACACCTGCTTTTTTCTTAGGACCATTTGCTTGAAAAACATTTTCCCAACACTTTACTCTGAGCAGATGCCTGTCTTTGTGGTTGAGATGTGTTTCCTGCAAACAGCAGAATGTTGGATCCTGTTTTTGTATCCAATCTCTTAGCCTGTGCCTTTTTATAGGTGAATTGAGACCATTTATATTAACTGATATTAATGACCAGTGGTTGTTTACTCCAGTTAATCTTACTGTTTTTGGTAGTAGAGTTTATGTGTCTCCCTTCTTTGAGTTGTGCTAGTGAAGGAACTCTAGATGCCTGAGTTCTTGTACACAGTGTTGACCATGTTGGATTCCTTGGGTTGTGATTTTCCTTCTAATATTTTCTGGATGGCTGGATTTGTGGCTATGTATTGCTTAAATTTGTTCTTATCCTGGAATGTCTTGTTTTCTCCATTGATAGTGAATGATAGCTTGGCTGGGTAAAGTAGTTTGGGTTTGCATCCATGGTCTCTTACCTTCTGCAGTACTTCTATCCAGGACCTCCTGGCTTTCATGGTTTCCATAGAGAAGTCAGGTGTAAGTCTGATCGGTTTACCTTTATAAGTTACTTGGCCTTCTTCCTTTGCAGCTCTTAATATTCTTTCTTTAACCTGTATATTCTGTGTTTTGATTATTATATGGCAAGGGGATGTTTTTCTTTGATACAATCTGTTTGGTGTTCTGTATGCTTCTTGAATATTCAAAGGAATTTCTTTCTTTATGTTGGGGAAGTTTTCTTCCATAATTTTGTTAAAAATATTTTCTGGGCCTTGGAGCTGTGACTCTTCTCCTTCTTCAATTCCTATTATTCTTATGTTTGGTCTTTTTATTGTGTCCCATATTTCCTGCATGTTTTGTGATGAGGATTTGTTGGCTTTGCTGTTTTCTTTGATCAGTGTGTTTATTTTCTCTATGGTATCCTCAGAATCTGAGATTCTTTCTTCTATTTCTTGTATTCTATTGCTTATGTTTGTTTCTGTAGAATCTGCTCATTGACCTGGGTTTTCCATATCCAGCTGGTGCTCAGCTTGCGTTTTCTTCCTTGCTACCCTTTCAGTTTTCAATTCTTGAACTGTTTCCATTACCTGTTTGATCGTTTTTTCTTGATTTTCCAGGGTATCATGTATGTATTTATTCATTTCTTCAAACTTTTTGTCGTACTTCTCCTCTATTTCTATAAGGGTGTTTTTTACATGTTGTTTAAGGGACTCTATTGCTTTCATAAAGTTAATTTTTTCCACTTCTGTGTTAGGGTGTTCAAGACCTTCTGTTGTAAGATCATTGGGTTCTGGTGTTTTCATGTTGTTTTTCAGATTATTGGGTGAAATTCTGCCTTGGCGCCTGCCCATGTCCTCCTATCAATGCTACCTAAACGGTCTTTTAAAATTGGAACAGGTTTCTCTGCTGTCCAAAGGGTCCTCTTACAAATTGCCCCTGCTCTGATTCCTGGCTCCTGCCGGGGGCCAAGATTCCTGTCACCCCCTCAGTAGGGTCTTCAGGGACCGGACCCGGCTCCTCGTCTGCCCGGGACCTCGTCAACCAAAGGCCTACCTCCTTGACCAATTGCGGTGGGGCGATTTGCTCTCGGTGTTGCGCGCTGGTCCCGCCGCCTGCTTCCTCTGCTGCTGTCTGGTTGCAACCTGTGGTTGCAGCCTGTGGCTGCAGCCTCTGGCCTATGTTGCCCACCCGCGTCTCCGCTCTGCCAGCGCTCGCGTCTACGCTCTGCCGGCGCACGCGTCTCCGCCTCTGCCGGAGCCCGCGTCGCGTCTCCCCAATTCATGACATTCTTACCCTTTCAGAAGAACGAGATTATCTTTCATATGAGCTTCTATGGAGAAAATGAACACTGCTCTAACTTTGAACAGTATTTAGACATATTCCAAACTACGGCTTCTCATTTCAGAGTAACACATGTGCGTTTCTCACAAAAGCATTTCATGAAATTCTTACCATTTCAGAAGAACGTGATTATCTTACAAAGTATAGCTTCTAGAGAGAAAATGAACTCTGTTCTAACTTTGAACAGTATTTAGACATATTCTAAACTACGGCTTCTCATTTCAGAGTAACACTGTGAGTTTCTCACAAAAGCATTTCATGAAAATCGTACGCTTTCAAGAGAACGTGATTATCTTTCAAAGTAAAGCTTCTAGAGAGACAATGAACTCTGCACTTACTTCGAACAGTACGTTGACATATCCCAAACTAGGGCTTATCATTTCAGAGTAACCCATGAGTGTTTCTCACAAAAGCATTTCATGAAATTTTTACCCTTTCAAATGAACCTGATTATCTTTCAATGTAAAGCTTCAACACAGAAAATGAACACTGCGCTAACTTCTAACAATAGTGTAACATATCTCGAATAATAACTTCTCATTTCAGAGTAACTAGCACATGTGCGTTGCTCACAAAAGCATTTCATGAAATTCTTACCCTTTCAGAAGAACGAGATTATCTTTCAAATAAGCTTCTAGAGAGAAAATGAACACTGCTCTAACTTTGAACAGTATTTAGACATATTCCAAACTATGGCTTCTCATTTCAGAGTAACACATGTGCGTTTCTCACAAAAGCAATTCATGAAATTCTTACAATTTCAGAACGTGATTATCTTCCAAAGTAAAGCTGCTAGAGAGAAAATGAACTCTGTTCTAACTTTGAACAGTATTTAGACATATTCCAAACTATGGCTTCTCATTTCAGAGTAACACTGTGTTTCTCACAAAAGGATGTCATGAAAATCTTACCCTTTCAAGACAATGTGATTATCTTTCAAAATAAAGCTTCTAGAGAGACAATGAACTCTGCAATTACTTCGAACAGTCGTTGACATATCCCAAATTAGGGCTTCTCATTTCAGAGTAACCCATGAGTGTTTCTCACAAAAGCATTTCATGAAATTTTTACCCTTTCAAATGAACCTGATTATATTTCAATATATAGCTTCTAAAGAGAAAATGAACGTACTGCTAACTTCTAACAAAAGTGTAACATATCCCGAATAACAACTTCTCATTTCAGAGTAACACATGTGTGTTTCTCACAAAAGCATTTCATGAAATACTTACCCTTTCAAAAGATCATGATTATCTTTCAAATAAGCTTCTAGAGAGAAAATGAGCACAGCACTAACTTCTAACAATAGCGTAACCTATCCCGAATAACAACATCTCATTTCAGAGTAGCACATGTGTGCTTCTCACAAAAGGATTTCAAGAAATTCTTACCGTTCCAAAGAAAGTGATTATCTTTCAAAGTAAAGTTTCTACAGAGAAAATGAACACTGCTTTAACTTCGAACAGTACTTTGACAAATCCCAAACTAGGGCTTCTCATTTCAGAGTAACACTTGTGCCTTTCTCACAAAAGCATTTCATGAAATTCTCACCCTTTCAAGAGAACGTGATTATCTTTCAAAGTAAAGCTTCTAGAGAGACAATGAACTCTGCACTTACTTCGAACAGTACGTTGACATATCCCAAACTAGGGCTTCTCATTTCAGAGTAACCCATGAGTGTTTCTCACAAAAGCATTTCATGAAATTTTTACCCTTTCAAATGAACCTGATTATCTTTCAATGTAAAGCTTCAACACAGAAAATGAACACTGCGCTAACTTCTAACAATAGTGTAACATATCCCGAATAACAACTTCTCATTTCAGAGTAACTAGCACATGTGCGTTGCTCACAAAAGCATTTCTTGAAATTCTTACCCTATCAGAAGAACGAGATTATCTTTCATATCAGCTTCTAGAGAGAAAATGAACACTGCTCTAACTTTGAACAGTATTTAGACATATTCCAAACTACAGCTTCTCATTTCAGAGTAACACATGTGCGTTTCTCGCAAAAGGATTTCATAAAATGCTTACCATTTCAAAAGAACGTGATTATTTTATCAAGTAAAGCTTCTAGAGAGAAAATGAACTCTGTTCTAACTTTGAACAGTATATAGACATATTCTAAAATACGGCTTCTCATTCCAGAGTAAAACTGTGTGTTTCTCACAAAAGCATTTCATGAAAATCTTACCCTTTCAAGAAAACATGATTATCTTTCAAAATAAAGCTTCTAGAGAGACAATGAACTCTACACTTACTTCGAACAGTACGTTGACATATCCCAAACTAGGGCTTCTCATTTCAGAGTAACCCATGAGTGTTTCTCACAAAAGCATTTCATGAAATTTTTACCCTTTCAAATGAACCTGATTATCTTTCAATGTAAAGCTTCAACACAGAAAATGAACAGTGCACTAACTTCTAACAATAGTGTAACATATCCCGAAGAATAACTTCTCATTTCAGAGTAACAAGCACATGTGCGTTGCTCACAAAAGGATTTCATGAAAATCTTACCCTTTCAAGAAAACGTGATTATCTTTCAAAATAAAGCTTCTAGAGAGACAATAAACTCTGCACTTACGTCGAACAGTACATTGACATATCCCAAACTACGGCTTCTCAATTCAGAGTAACCCATGAGTGTTTCTCACAAAAGCATTTCATGAAATTTTTACCCTTTCAAATGAACCTGATTATCTTTCAATGTAAAGCTTCAACACAGAAAATGAACACTGCGCTAACTTCTAAAAATAGTGTAACATATCCCGAATAACAACTTCTCATTTCAGAGTAACACATGTGCGTTTCTCACAAAAGCATTTCATGAAATACTTACCCTTTCAGAAGAACGTGATTATCTTTCAAATAAGCTTCTAGAGAGAAAATGAACACAGCACTAACTTCTAACAATAGTGTAACCTATCTCGAATAACAACTTCTCAATTCAGAGTAGCACATGTGCATTTCTCACAAAAGGATTTCAAGAAATTCTTTCCGTTCCAAAGAAAGTGATTATCTCTCAAAGTAAAATTTCTCCAGAGAAAATGAACACTGCTTTAACTTCATACAGTACTTTGACAAATCCCAAACTAGGGCTTCTCATTACAGAGTAACACTTGTGCCTTTCTGACAAAAGCATTTCATGAAATTCTCACCATTTCAAGAGAACATGATTATCTTTCAAAGTAAAGCTTCTAGTGAGACAATGAACTCTGCACTTACTTCGAACAGTACGTTGACATATCCCAAACTAGGGCTTCTCATTTCAGAGTAACACTTGTGCCTTTCTCACAAAAGCATTTCATGAAATTCTCACCCTTTCAAATGAACCTGATTATCTTTCAATGTAAAGCTTCAACACAGAAAATGAACACTGCGCTAACTTCTAACAATAGTGTAAGATATCTGGAATAACAACTTCTCATTTCAGAGTAACACACAGGTTCGTTGCTCACAAAAGCATTTCATGAAATACTTACCGCTTTCAGAAGAACGAGATTATCCTTCAAATAAGCTTCTAGAGAGAAAATGAACACTGCACTAACTTCGAACAGTATTTAGACATATTCCAAAACTAGCTTCTCATTTCAGAGTATCACATGTGCCTTTCTAACAAAAGCATTTCATGAAATTCTTACCATTTCAGAAGAACGTTATTATCTTTCAAAGTAAAGCTTCTAGAGAGAAAATCAACACTGCTCTAACTTTGAACAGTACTTAGACATATTCCAAACTACTGCTTCTCATTTCAGAGTAACCCTTGAGTGTTTGTCACAAAAGCATTTCATGAAATTCTTACCTTTCCAAAGAAAGTGATTATCTTTCACAGTAAAGCTTCTAGAGAGAAAATGAACACTGCTCAAACTTCGAACAGTACTTTGACAAATCCCAAACTAGGGCTTCTCATTTCAGAGTAACACATGTGCGTTTCTCACAAAAGCATTTCATGAAATTCTTACCCATTCAAGAGAACATGATTATCTTTCAAAGTAAAGCTTCTAGAGAGACAATGAACTCTGCACTTACTTCGAACAGTACGTTGACATATCCCAAACTACGGCTTCTCATTTCAGAGCAACCCATGAGTGTTTCTCACAAAAGCATTTCATGAAATTTTTACCCTTTCAAATGAACCTGATTATCTTTCAATGTAAAGCTTCAACATAGAAAATGAACACTGTGCTAACTTCTAACAATAGTGTAACATATCCCGAATAACAACTTCTCATTTCAGAGTAACTAGCACAGGTTCGTTGCTCACAAAAGCATTTCATGAAATACTTACCGTTTCAGAAGAACGAGATTATCTTTCATATAAGCTTCTAGAGAGAAAATAAACACTGCTCTAACTTTGAACAGTATTTAGACATATTCCAAACTATTTCTTCTCATTTCAGAGTAACACATGTGCGTTTCTCACAAAAGGATTCAATGAAATTCTTACCATTTCAGAAGAACGTGATTATCTTCCAAAGTAAAGCTTCTAGAGAGAAAATCAACTCTGTTCTAACTTTGAACAGTATTTAGATATATTCCAAACTACGGCTTCTCATTTCAGAGTAACACATGTGCGTTTCTCACAAAAGCATTTCATGAAATTCTTACCCATTCAAGAGAACATGATTATCTTTCACAGTAAAGCTTCTAGAGAGAAAATGAACTCTGCTCTAACTTTGAACAGTATTTAGATATATTCCAAACTACGGCTTCTCATATCAGAGTAACACTTGTGCATTTCTCACAAAAGCATTTCATGATATTCTTCCCCTTTCAAGAGAACTTGATTATCTTTCAAAGTAAAGCTTCTAGAGAGACAATGAACTCTGCACTTACTTTGAACAGTACGTTGACATATCCCAAACTAGGGCTTCTCATTTCAGAGTAACACTTGTGCCTTTCTCACAAAAGCATTTCATGAAATTCTCACCCTTTCAAATGAACCTGATTATCTTTCAATGTAAAGCTTCAACACAGAAAATGAACACTGCGCTAACTTCTAACAATAGTGTAACATATCCCGAATAACAACTTCTCATTTCAGAGTAACACATGTGCGTCTCTCACAAAAGCTTTTCATGAAATACTTACCCTTTCAGAAGAACGTGATTATCTTTCAAATAAGCTTCTAGAGAGAAAATGAACACAGCACTAACTTCTAACATTAGTGTGACCTATCCCTAATAACAACTTCTCATTTCAGAGTATCACTTGTGCCTTTCTAACAAAAGCATTTCATGAAATTCTCACCCTTTCAAGAAAACGTTATTATCTTTCACAGTAAAGCTCCTAGAGAGAAAATGAACACTGCTCAAACTTCGAACAGTACTTTGACAAATCCCAAACTAGGGCTTCTCATTTCAGAGTAACACATGTGCGTTTCTCACAAAATCATTTCATGAAATTCTTACCCATTCAAGAGAACATGATTATCTTTCACAGTAAAGCTTCTAGAGAGAAAATGAACTCTGCTCTAACTTTGAACAGGATTTAGATATATTCCAAACTACGGCTTCTCATATCAGAGTAACACTTGTGCATTTCTCACAAAAGCATTTCATGATATTCTTCCCCTTTCAAGAGAACTTGATTATCTTTCAAATAAAGCTTCTAGAGAGACAATGAAATCTGCACTTACTTCGAACAGTACGTTGACATATCCCAAACTAGGGCTTCTCATTTCAGAGCAACCCATGAGTGTTTCTCACAAAAGCATTTCATGAAATTTTTACCCTTTCAAATGAACCTGATTATCTTTCAATGTAAAGCTTCAACACAGAAAATGAACACTGTGCTAACTTCTAACAATAGTGTAACATATCCCGAATAACAACTTCTCATTTCAGAGTAACACATGTGCGTCTCTCACAAAACCTTTTCATGAAATACTTACCCTTTCAGAAGAACGTGATTATCTTTCAAATAAGCTTCTAGAGAGAAAATGAACACAGCACTAACTTCTAACAATAGTGTAACCTATCCCTAATAACAACTTCTCATTTCAGAGTAACACTTGTGCCTTTCTCACAAAAGCATTTCATGAAATTCTCACCCTTTCAAGAAAACGTGATTATCTTTCAAAGTAAAGCTTCTAGAGAAAAAATGAACTCTGCTCTAACTTTGAACAGTATTTAGATATATTCCAAATTAGGACTTCTCATTTCATAGTAACAATTGTGCTTTTCTAATGAAAGCATTTCATGAAATTCTTACCCTTTCAAGAGAACATGATTATCTTTCAAAATAAAGCTTCTAGAGAGACAATGAACTCTGCACTTACTTCGAACAGTACGGTGACATATCCTAAACTACGGCTTCTCATTTCATAGTAACCCATGAGTGTTTCTCACAAAAGCATTTCATGAAATTTTTACCCTTTCAAATGAACCTGATTATCTTTCAATGTAAAGCTTCAACACAGAAAATGAACACTGCGCTAACTTCTAACAATAGTGTAACATATCCCGAATAACAACTTCTCATTTCAGAGTAACTAGCACATGTGCGTTGCTCACAAAAGCATTTCATGAAATTCTTACCCTTTCAGAAGAACGAGATTGTCTTTCATATAAGCTTTTAGAGAGAAAATGAACACTGCTCTAACTTTGAACAGTATTTAGACATATTCCAAAATACGACATCTCATTTCAGAGTACCACTGTGTGTTTCTCACAAAAGCATTTCATGAAAATCTTACCCTTTCAAGAAAATGTGATTATCTCTCGAAATAATGCTTCTAGAGAGACATTGAACTCTGCACTTACTTCGAACAGTATGTTGACATATCCCAAACTTGGGCTTCTCATTTCAGAGTAACCCATGAGTGTTTCTCACAAAAGCATTTCATGAAATTTTTACCCTTTCAAACAAACCTGATTATCTTTCAATGTAAAGCTTCAACACAGAAAATGAACACTGCACTAACTTCTAACAATTGTGTTACATATCCCAAATAACAACTTCTCATTTCAGAGTAACACATGTGCGTTTCTCACAAAAGCATATCATGAAATACTCACCCTTTCTGAAGAACGTGATTATCTTTCAAATAAGCTTCTAGAGAGAAAATGAACACAGCACTAACTTCTACCAATAGTGTAACCTATCCCGAAAAACAACATATCATTTCAGAGTAGCACATGTGCGTTTCTTACAAAAACATTTTATGAAATTTTTACCATTTCAGATGAACGTGATTATCTTCCAAATTAAAGTTTCTACAGAGAAAATGAACACTGCTTTAACTTCGAACGGTACTTTCACAAATCCCAAAGTAGGGCTTCTCATTTCAGAGTAACACTTGGGCCTTTCTCACAAAAGCATTTCATGAAATTCTCACCCTTTCAAGAAAACGTGATTATCTCACAAAATAAAGCTTCTAGAGAGACAATGAACTCTGCACTTACTTCGAACAGTATGTTGACATATCCAAAACTAGGGCTTCTCATTTCAGAGTAACCCATGAGTGTTTCTCACAAAAGCATTTCATGAAATTTTTACCCTTTCAAATGAACCTGATTATCTTTCAATGTAAAGCTTCAATACAGAAAATGAACACTGCCCAAACTTCTAACAATAGTGTAACATATCCCGAATAACAACTTCTCATTTCAGAGTAACACATGTGCGTTTCTCACAAAAGATTTCATGAAATACTTACCCTTTCAGAAGAACGTGATTATTTTTCAAATAAGCTTCTAGAGAGAAAATGAACACAGCACTAACTTCTAACAATAGTGTAACCTATCCCGAATAACAACTTCTCATTTCAAAGTATCACATGTGTGTTTCTCACAAAAGGATTTCATGAAATTCTTACCGTTCCAAAGAAAGTGATTATCTTTCACAGTAAAGCTTTTAGAGAGAAAATCAACACTGCTCAAACTTCGAACAGTACTTTGACAAATCCCAAACTAGGGCTTCTCATTTCAGAGTAACACGTGTGTGTTTCTCACAAAAGCATTTCAAGAAATTCTTACCCATTCAAGAGAACGTGATTATCTTTCACAGTAAAGCTTCTAGAGAGAAAATGAACTCTGCTCTAACTTTGAACAGTATTTAGATATATTCCAAACTACGGCTTCTCATATCAGAGTAACACTTGTGCATTTCTCACAAAAGCATTTCATGATATTCTTCCCCTTTCAAGAGAACTTGATTATCTTTCAAAGTAAAGCTTCTAGAGAGACAATGAACTCTGCACTTACTTCGAACAGTACGTTGACATATCCCAAACTACGGCTTCTCATTTCAGAGCAACCCATGAGTGTTTCTCACAAAAGCATTTCATGAAATTTTTACCCTTTCAAATGAACCTGATTATCTTTCAATGTAAAGCTTCAACACAGAAAATGAACACTGCGCTAACTTCTAACAATAGTGTAACATATCCCGAATAACAACTTCTCATTTCAGAGTAACACATGTGCGTCTCTCACAAAAGCTTTTCATGAAATACTTACCCTTTCAGAAGAACGTGATTATCTTTCAAATAAGCTTCTAGAGAGAAAATGAACACAGCACTAACTTCTAACAGTAGTGTGACCTATCCCTAATAACAACTTCTCATTTCAGAGTAACACATGTGCCTTTCTCACAAAAGGATTTCATGAAATTCTTACCCTTTCAAGAAGAACGTTATTATCTTTCACAGTAAAGCTTCTAGAGAGAAAATGAACACTGCTCAAACTTCGAACAGTACTTTGACAAATCCCAAACTAGGGCTTCTCATTTCAGAGTAACACATGTGCGTTTCTCACAAAAGCATTTCATGAAATTCTTACCCATTCAAGAGAACATGATTATCTTTCACAGTAAAGCTTCTAGAGAGAAAATGAACTCTGCTCTAACTTTGAACAGTATTTAGATATATTCCAAACTACGGCTTCTCATATCAGAGTAACACTTGTGCATTTCTCACAAAAGCATTTCATGATATTCTTCCCCTTTCAAGAGAACTTGATTATCTTTCAAAGTAAAGCTTCTAGAGAGACAATGAACTCTGCACTTACTTTGAACAGTACGTTGACAAATCCCAAACTAGGGTTTCTCATTTCAGAGTAACACATGGTGCCTTTCTCACAAAAGCATTTCATGAAATTTTTACCCTTTCAAATGAACCTGATTATCTTTCAATGTAAAGCTTCAACACAGAAAATGAACACTGCGCTAACTTCTAACAATAGTGTAACATATCCCGAATAACAACTTCTCATTTCAGAGTAACACATGTGCGTCTCTCACAAAAGCTTTTCATGAAATACTTACCCTTTCAGAAGAACGTGATTATCTTTCAAATAAGCTTCTAGAGAGAAAATGAACACAGCACTAACTTCTAACAATAGTGTGACCTATCCCTAATAACAACTTCTCATTTCAGAGTAACACTTGTGCCTTTCTCACAAAAGCATTTCATGAAATTCTCACCCTTTCAAGAAAACGTTATTATCTTTCACAGTAAAGCTTCTAGAGAGAAAATGAACACTGCTCAAACTTCGAACAGTACTTTGACAAATCCCAAACTAGGGCTTCTCATTTCAGAGTAACACATGTGCGTTTCTCACAAAATCATTTCATGAAATTCTTACCCATTCAAGAGAACATGATTATCTTTCACAGTAAAGCTTCTAGAGAGAAAATGAACTCTGCTCTTACTTTGAACAGTATTTAGATATATTCCAAACTACGGCTTCTCATATCAGAGTAACACTTGTGCATTTCTCACAAAAGCATTTCATGATATTCTTCCAGTTTCAAGAGAACTTGATTATCTTTCAAATAAAGCTTCTAGAGAGACAATGAACTCTGCACTTACTTCGAACAGTACGTTGACATATCCCAAACTAGGGCTTCTCATTTCAGAGCAACCCATGAGTGTTTCTCACAAAAGCATTTCATGAAATTTTTACCCTTTCAAATGAACCTGATTATCTTTCAATGTAAAGCTTCAACACAGAAAATGAACACTGCGCTAACTTCTAACAATAGTGTAACATATCCCGAATAACAACTTCTCATTTCAGAGTAACACATGTGCGTCTCTCACAAAAGCTTTTCATGAAATACCCTTTCAGAAGAACGTGATTATCTTTCAAATAAGCTTCTAGAGAGAAAATGAACACAGCACTAACTTCTAACAATAGTGTAACCTATCCCTAATAACAACTTCTCATTTCAGAGTAACACTTGTGCCTTTCTCACAAAAGCATTTCATGAAATTCTCACCCTTTCAAGAAAACGTGATTATCTTTCAAAGTAAACCTTCTAGAGAAAAATTGAACTCTGCTCTAACTTTGAACAGTATTTAGATATATTCCAAACTAGGACTTCTCATTTCAGAGTAACACTGTGTGTTTCTCACAAAAGCATATCATGAAATTCTTACCCTTTCAAGAGAACGTGATTATCTTTCAAAGTAAAGCTTCTAGAGAGACAATGAACTCTGCACTTACTTCGAACAGTACGTTGACAATTCCCAAACTAGGGCTTCTCATTTCAGAGTAACACATGAGTGTTTCTCACAAAAGCATTTCATGAAATTCTTACCCTTTCAAGAGAACGTGATTATCTTTCAAAGTAAAGCTTCTAGAGAGACAATGAACTCTGCACTTACTTCGAACAGTACGTTGACAAATCCCAAGCTAGGGCTTCTCATTTCAGAGTAACCCATGAGTGTTTCTCACAAAAGCATTTCATGAAATATTTACCCTTTCAAATGAACCTGATTATCTTTCAATGTAAAGCTTCAACACAGAAAATGAACACTGCGCTAACTTCTAACAATAGTGTAACATATCCCGAATAACAACTTCTCATTTCAGAGTAACACATGTGCGTTTCTCACAAACGCATTTCATGAAATACTTACCCTTTCAGAAGAACGTGATTATCTTTCAAATAAGGTTCTAGAGAGAAAATGAACACAGCACTAACTTCTAACAATAGTGTAACCTATCCTGAATAACTTCTCATTTCAGAGTAGCACATGTGCGTTTCTCACAAAAGGATTTCAAGAAATTCTTACCTTTCCAAAGAAAGTGATTATCTTTCAAAGTAAAGTTTCTACAGAGAAAATGAACACTGCTTTAACTTCGAACAGTACTTTGACAAATCCCAAACTAGGGCTTCTCATTTCAGAGTAACTCTTGTGCCTTTCTCACAAAAGCATTTCATGAAATTCTCACCCTTTCAAGAGAACGTGATTATCTTTCAAAGTAAAGCTTCTAGAGAGAAAATGAACTCTGTTCTAACTTTGAACAGTATTTAGACACATTCTAAGCTATGGCTTCTCATTTCAGAGTAACACTGTGTGTTTCTCACAAAAGCATTTCATGAGATTCTTACCCTTTCAAGAGAACGTGGTTATCTTTCAAAGTAAAGCTTCTAGAGAGAAAATGAACACTGCACTAACTTCGAACAGTATGTTGACAATTCCCAAACTAGGGCTTCTCATTTCAGAGTAACCCATGAGTGTTTTCACAAAAGCATTTCATGAAATTTTTACCCTTTCAAATGAACCTGATTATCAGCATCTTCAACAAATGGTGCTGGCAAAACTGGATGTCAACCTGTAGAAGAATGAAAATAGAGCCATAACTATCACCATGCACAAAACTCAAGTCCAAATGGATCTAAGACCTCAATATTAATCTGAACACACTGAACCTGATAGAAGAGATAGTGGAAAGTACACTACAACAGATGGGCACAGGCGATCGCTTCCTAGGAATAACCCCAGCAGCACAGTCATTAAGGGCAACATTGAATAAATGGGACCTACTGAAACTGAGAAGCTTCTGTAAAGCAAAAGACACTGTCACTAAGACAAAAAGGCAACCCACTGACTGGGAGAAGTTCTTCACCAACCCCGCAACAGACAAAGGTCTGATCTCCAAAATATATAAAGAACTCAAGAAACTAGCTTTTAAAATGCTAATTAACCCAATTAAAAAATGGGGCACTGATCTGAAGAGAGAAATCTCAACAGAAGAAGTTCAAATGGCCAAAAGGCACTTAAGGTCATGATTATCTTTCAAATAAGCTTCTAGAAAGAATATGAACATAGCACTAACTTCTAACAATAGTGTAACCTATCCAGAATAACAACTTCTCATTACAGAGTAGCACATGTGCGTTCCTCACAAAAGGATTTCAAGAAATTCTTACCTTTCCAAAGAAAGTGATTATCTTGCAAAGTAAAGCTTCTAGAGAGAAAATGAACTCTGTTCTAACTTTGAACAGTATTTAGACATATTCTAAACTACGGCTTCTCATTTCAGAGTAACACTGTGTGTTTCTCACAAAAGCATTTCATGAAATTCTTACCCTTTCAAGAGAACGTGATTATCTTTAAAAAGTAAAGGTTCTAGAGAGACAATGAACTCTGCACTTACTTCGAACAGTACGTTGACATATCCCAAACTACGGCTTCTCATTTCAGAGTAACCCATCAGTGTTTCTCACAAAAGCATTTCATGAAATTTTTACCCTTTCAAATGAACCTGATTATCTTTCAATGTAAAGCTTCAACACAGAAAATGAACACTGCACTAACTGCTAACATTAGTGTAACATATCCTGAATAACAAGTTCTCATTTCAGAGTAACTAGCACATGTGCGTTGCTCACAAAAGCATTTCATGAAATTCTGACCCTTTCAGAAGAACGAGATTATCTTTCATATAAGCTTCTGGAGAGAAAATGAACACTGCTCTAACTTTGAACAGTATTTAGACATATTCCAAACTACGGCTTCTCATTTCAGAGTAACACATGTGCGTTTCTCACAAAAGCATTTCATGAAATTCGTACCATTTCAGAAGAACATGATTATCTTCCAAAGTAAAGCTTCTAGAGAGAAAATGAACTCTGTTCAAACTTTGAACAGTATTTAGACATATTCTAAACTACGGCTTCTCATTTCAGAGTAACACTGTGTGTTTCTCACACAAGCATCTCATGAAATTCTCACCCTTTCAAGAGAACGTGATTATCTTTCAAAGTAAAGCTTCTAGAGAGACAATGAACTTTGCACTTACTTCAAACAGTACGTTGACATATCCCAAACTAGGGCTTCTCATTTCAGAGTAACCCATGAGTGTTTCACACAAAAGCATTTCATGAAATACTTACCCTTTCAAATGAACCTGATAATCTTTCAATGTAAAGCTTCAACACAGAAAATGAACACTGCGCTAACTTCTAACAATAGTGTAACATATCCCGAATAACAACTTCTCATTTCAGAGTAACTAACACATGTGCGTTGCACACAAAAGCATTTCATGAAATTCTTACAGTTTCAGAAGAATGAGATTATCTTTCATATAAGCTTCTAGAGAGAAAATGAACACTGCTCTAACATTGAACAGTATTTATTCATATTCCAAACTAGCCCTTCTCATTTCAGAATAACACATGTGCGTTTCTCTCAAAAGCATTTCATGAAATACCCTTTCAAAAGAACGTGATTATCTTTCATATAAGCTTCTAGAGAGAATATGAACACAGCACTAACTTCTAACCTATCCCGAATAACTTCTCATTTCAGAGTAGCACATGTGCGTTTCTCACAAAAGGATTTCAAGAAATTCTTACCTTTCCAAAGAAAGTGATTATCTTTCAAAGTAATGTTTCTGCAGAGAAAATGAACACTGCTCTAACTTCGTACAGTACTTTGACAAATCCCAAACTAGGGCTTCTCATTTCAGAGTAACACTTGTGCCTTTCTCACAAAAGCATTTCATGAAATTCTCACCCTTTCAGAAGAACGTGATTATCTTTCAAAGTAAAGCCTCTAGAGAGAAAATGAACTCTGTTCTAACTTTGAACAGTATTTCGACATATTCCAAGCTACGGCTTCTCATTTCAGAGTAACACGTGTGTGTTTTTCACAAAAGCATATCAAGAAATTCTTACCCTTTCAAGAGAACGTGGTTATCTTTCAAAGTAAAGCTTCTAGAGAGACAATGAACTCTGCACTTACTTCGAACAGTACTTTGACAATTCCCAAACTAGGGCTTCTCATTTCAGAGTAACACATGAGCGTTTCTCACAAAAGCATTTCATGAAATTCTTACCCTTTCAAGAGAACGTGATTATCTTTCAAAGTAAAGCTTCTAGAGAGACAATGAACTCTGCACTTACTTCGAACAGTACGTTGACAATTCCCAAGCTAGGGCTTCTCATTTCAGAGTAACCCAAGAGTGTTTCTCACAAAAGCATTTCATGAAATATTTACCCTTTCAAATGAACCTGATTATCTTTCAATGTAAAGCTTCAACACAGAAAATGAACACTGCGCTAACTTCTAACAATAGTGTAACATATCCCGAATAACAACTTCTCATTTCAGAGTAACACATGTGCGTTTCTCACAAAAGCATTTCATGAAATACTTACCCTTTCAGAAGAACGTGATTATCTTTCAAATAAGGTTCTAGAGAGAATATGAACACAGCACTAACTTCTAACAATAGTGTAACCTATCCTGAATAACTTCTCATTTCAGAGTAGCACATGTGCGTTTCTCACAAAAGGATTTCAAGAAATTCTTACCTTTCCAAAGAAAGTGATTATCTTTCAAAGTAAAGTTTCTACAGAGAAAATGAACACTGCTTTAACTTCGAACAGTACTTTGACAAATCCCAAACTAGGGCTTCTCATTTCAGAGTAACTCTTGTGCCTTTCTCACAAAAGCATTTCATGAAATTCTCACCCTTTCAAGAGAACGTGATTATCTTTCAAAGTAAAGCTTCTAGAGAGAAAATGAACTCTGTTCTAACTTTGAACAGTATTTAGACACATTCTAAGCTATGGCTTCTCATTTCAGAGTAACACTGTGTGTTTCTCACAAAAGCATTTCATGAGATTCTTACCCTTTCAAGAGAACGTGGTTATCTTTCAAAGTAAAGCTTCTAGAGAGACAATGAACTCTGCACTTACTTCAAACAGTATGTTGACAATTCCCAAACTAGGACTTCTCATTTCAGAGTAACCCATGAGTGTTTCTCACAAAAGCATTTCATGAAATTTTTACCCTTTCAAATGAACCTGATTATCAGCATCTTCAACAAATGGTGCTGGCAAAACTGGATGTCAACCTGTAGAAGAATGAAAATAGAGCCATAACTATCACCATGCACAAAACTCAAGTCCAAATGGATCTAAGACCTCAATATTAATCTGAACACACTGAACCTGATAGAAGAGATAGTGGAAAGTACACTACAACAGATGGGCACAGGCGATCGCTTCCTAGGAATAACCCCAGCAGCACAGTCATTAAGGGCAACATTGAATAAATGGGACCTACTGAAACTGAGAAGCTTCTGTAAAGCAAAAGACACTGTCACTAAGACAAAAAGGCAACCCACTGACTGGGAGAAGTTCTTCACCAACCCCGCAACAGACAAAGGTCTGATCTCCAAAATATATAAAGAACTCAAGAAACTAGCTTTTAAAATGCTAATTAACCCAATTAAAAAATGGGGCACTGATCTGAAGAGAGAAATCTCAACAGAAGAAGTTCAAATGGCCAAAAAGGCACTTAAGGTCATGATTATCTTTCAAAAAGCTTCTAGAAAGAATATGAACATAGCACTAACTTCTAACAATAGTGTAACCTATCCAGAATAACAACTTCTCATTACAGAGTAGCACATGTGCGTTTCTCACAAAAGGATTTCAAGAAATACTTACCTTTCCGAAGAAAGTGATTATCTTTCAAATAAAGCTTCTAGAGAGAAAATGAACTCTGCACTAACTTCGAACAGTAGTTTAACCTATTCCAAACTACGACTTCTCATTTCAGAGTAACACATGTGCGTTTCTCACAAAAGCATTTCATGAAATTCTCACCATTTCAGAAGAACGTGATTATCTTTCAAAATAAAGCTTCTAGAGAGAAAATGAACTCTGTTCTAACTTTGAACAGTATTTAGACATATTCCAAACTACGACTTCTCATTTCAGAGTAACACTGTGCGTTTCTCACAAAAGCATTTCATGAAATTCTCACCCTTTCAAGAGAACGTGATTATCTTTCAAAGTAAAGCTTCTAGAGAGAAAATGAACTCTGCACTTACTTCAAACAGTACGTTGACATATCCCAAACTAGGGCTTCTCATTTCAGAGTAACCCATGAGTGTTTCTCACAAAAGCATTTCATGAAATATTTACCCTTTCAAATGAACGTGATTATCTTTCAATGTAAAGCTTCAACACAGAAAATGAACACTGCGCTAACTTCTAACAATAGTGTAACATATCCCGAATAACAACTTCTCATTTCAGAGTAACTAACAAATGTGCGTTGCACACAAAAGCATTTCATGAAATTCTTACAGTTTCAGAAGAACGAGATTATCTTTCATATAAGCTTTTAGAGAGAAAATGAACACTGCTCTAACATCGAACAGTATGTTGACATATCCCAAACTAGCCCTTCTCATTTCAGAGTAACACATGAGTGTTTCTCTCAAAAGCATTTCATGAAATACTTACACTTTCAAAAGAACGTGATTATCTTTCAATATAAAGCTTCTACAGAGAATATGAACACAGCACTAACTTCTAACATAGCTATCCCAATAACAACTTCTCATTTCAGAGTAGCACATGTGCGTTTCTCACAAAAGGATTTCAAGAAATTCTTACCCTTTCAGAAGAAAGTGATTATCTTTCAAAGTAATGCTTCTGCAGAGAAAATGAACACTGCTCTAACTTTTGAACAATACTTTGACAAATCCCGAATTAGGGCTTCTCATTTCAGAGTAGCACTGTGCGCTTCTCACAAAAGCATTTCATGAAATTCTTACCATTTCAAGAGAACGTGATTATCATCCAAAGTAAAGTCTCTAGAGAGAAAATGAACTCTGTTCTAACTTCGAACAGTATTTAGACATATTCCAAACTACGGCTTCTCATTTCAGAGTAACACTGTGGGCCTTTCTCACAAAAGCATTTCATGAAATTCTTCCCTTTCAAGAGAACGTGATTATCTTTGAAAGTAAAGCTTCTAGAGAGACAATGAACTCTGCACTTACTTCGAACAGTACGTTGACAATTCCCAAACTAGGGCTTCTCATTTCAGAGTAACACATGTGTATTTCTCACAAAAGCATTTCATGAAATTTTTACCCATTCAAATGAACCAAATTATCTTTCAATGTAAAGCTTCAACACAGAAA
This sequence comes from Microtus obscurus, assembly GCA_963919715.1. Taxonomy (NCBI): domain Eukaryota; kingdom Metazoa; phylum Chordata; class Mammalia; order Rodentia; family Cricetidae; genus Microtus; species Microtus obscurus. Next base: position 100,720 of record CAWTZC010000711.1, read on the forward strand.
ATGAACACTGCGCTAACTTCTAACAATAGTGTAACATATCCCGAATAACAACTTCCCATTTCAGAGTAACACATGTGCGTTTCTCACAAAAGCATTTCATGAAATACTTACCCTTTCAGAAGAAAATGATTATCTTTCAAATAAGCTTCTAGAGAGAATATGAACACAGCACTAACTTCTACGAATAGTGTAACATATCCCAAATAATAACTTCTCATTTCAGAGTAGCACATGTGCCTTTCTCAAAAAAAAATTTCAAGAAATTCTTACCGTTTAAAAGAAAGTGATTATCTTTCTAAGTAAAGTTTCTACAGAGAAAATGAACACTGCTTTAACTTCGAACAGTACTTTGACAAATCCCAAACTAGGGCTTCTCATTTCAGAGTAACACTTGTGTCTTTCTCACAAAAGCATTTCATGAAATTCTCACCATTTCAAGAGAACGTGATTATCTTTCAAAGTAAAGCTTCTAGAGAGACAATGAACTCTGCACTTACTTCGAACAGTAGGTTCACATATCCCAAACTACGGCTTCTCATTTCAGAGTTACCCATGAGTATTTCTCACAAAAGCATTTCATGAAATTTTTACCCATTCAAATGAACCTGATTATCTTTCAATGTAAAGCTTCAACACAGATAATGAACACTGTGCTATCTTGTAACAATAGTGTAACATATCCCGAATAACAACTTCTCATTTCAGAGTAACACATGTGCGTTTCTCACAAAAGCATTTCATGAAATACTTACCCTTTAAGAAGAACGTGATTATCTTTCAAATAAGCTTCTAGAGAGAAAATGAACACAGCACTAACTTTTAACAGTAGTGTAACCTATCCAGAATACCTCTTCTCATTTCAGAGTAGCACATGTGCGTTTCTCACAAAAGGATTTCAAGAAATTCTTACCTTTTCAGAAGAAAGTGATTATCTTTCAAAGTAAAGTTTCTAGAGAGAAAATGAAGACTGCTCTAACTTTGAACAGTATTTGGACAAATCCCAAACTAGGGCTTCTCATTTCAGAGTAACACTGTGTGCCTTTCTCACAAAGGCATTTCATGAAATTCTCACCCTTTCAAGAGAACGTGACTATCTTTCAAAGTAAAGCTTCTAGAGAGCCAATGAACTCTGCACTGACTTCGAACAGTAGGTTGACATATCCCAAACTAGGGCTTCTCATTTCAGAGTAACCCATGAGTGTTTCTCACAAAAGTATTTCATGAAATTTTTACCCATACAAATGAACCTGATTATCTTTCAATGTAAAGCTTAAACACAGAAAATGAACACTGCGCTATCTTGTAACAATAGTGTAACATATCCCGAATAACAACTTCTCATTTCAGAGTAACACATGTGCGTTTCTCACAAAGCATTTCATGAAATACTTACCCTTTCAGAAGAACGTGATTATCTTTCAAATAAGCTTCTAGAGAGAATATGAACACAGCACTAACTTCTAACAATAGTGTAACCTATCCCGAATAACAACTTCTCATTTCAGAGTAGCACATGTACGTTTCTCACAAAAGGATTTCAAGAAATTCTTACCTTTCCAAAGAAAGTGATTATCTTTCAAAGTAAAGCTTCTAGAGAGAAAATGAACACTGCTTTAACTTCGAACAGTACTTTGACAAATCCCAAACTAGGGCTTCTCATTTCAGAGTAACACATGTGCCTTTCTCACAAAAGCATTTCATGAAATTCTTACCGATTCAAGAGAACGTGATTATCTTTCAAAGTAAAGCTTCTAGAGAGACAATGAACTCTGTTCTAACTTTGAACAGTATTTAGACATATTCTAAGCTACGGCTTCTATTTACAGAGTAACACTGTGGTTCTCACAATAGCATTTCATGAAATTCTAACCCTTTCAAGAGAACGTGGTTATCTTTCAAAGTAAAGCTTCTAGAGAGACAATGAACTCTGCACTTACTTCGACCAGTACGTTGACAATTCCCAAACTAGGGCTTCTTATTTCAGAGTAACCCATGAGTGTTTCTCAAAAAAGCATTTCATGAAATTTTTACCCTGTCAAATGAACCTGATTATCTTTCAATGTAAAGCTTCAACACAGAAAATGAACACTGCGCTATCTTGTAACAATAGTGTAACATATCCCGAATAACAACTTCCCATTTCAGAGTAACACATGTGCGTTTCTCACAAAAGCATTTCATGAAATACTTACCCTGTCAGAAGAACGTGATTATCTTTCAAATAAACGTTTGTGTTGATCT
>CAWTZC010000713.1:0-71253 GCA_963919715.1 Microtus obscurus
ATTGCATAGCACGGTTTCCTATAAGAAGTTGGTGCAATGTCCTCATTGCAAAGCCCGCCCCATCAGCCCTATGGAGGATCTCTGCTCGCTTTCTCCCATTGCACACCTTCCCTGCATAGCAGCAAAGCAGGTGCCCCTTGAGAATGAGCACTTTGTCTTCTGAGGTCAGAATCCACTCTCCTTCCTGCTTTCTGTCTTCTGTGCCCTGAAATGTAGTACTAGTGAAAATTCTATAAAATGATTAATTCCTGATTATGTATTCCTTCATACAATTACTTCTACTTGGAGAAGCCTAGAGAAAACCAAGCAAACAACAATGCATTCCCAAGCCATTGATTGACTCACAGAGCTCCAAAAGTGGAATCCTTGAAAAGATTTTGAAATATCCCATTTCTGCCTCAGAATTCATAGTGCAAAATAGATTTTGAAATATCCCATTTCTGCCTCAGAATTCATAGTGCAAAGAATTTGAATTCGAAATTCAAATTCATAATTCAAAGATAAAAAGGATATTTTGTTCTAGGGTGTGGTTACTTGGTGTTCAGAGATGTGAGAAGGTAACTACATATATTTGTTCTTTGCATCATAGATTTAAAACTCTCTTCCTGCTGGGCAGTGGTGGCACACGCCTTTAATCCCAGCACTCAGGAGGCAGAGGCAGGCGGATCTCTGTGAGTTCAAGACCAGCCTGGTCTACAAGAGCTAGTTCCAGGACAGGCTCCAAAACCACAGAGAAACCCTGTCTCGAAAAACCAAAAAAAAATATAAATAAATAAAAAAAAATAAAACTCTCTTCCTCCATGACTGGGCATTGTCACACACTCTCAGAGAGCAAACCATTCGATCCTCTCACATGACCAGTTTTAAAGTACAGAACATACACAGTGTGATCAAATATGCTTGGGTGATCCAGTGTGACCCCCAAGCATTTGTTTGCTTAGGCCAGGCATGACTTAGGGTTCAAACTAAAAATTGTTGCAGGAGGTCTTTCCTTCCCTCCAACCAACAGCTGCTGAGATACCAGCCCATTGGGGCGTGGTTTCTCTCCATTCATAAAGCCTCTATTTCCTTCTGCTCGCTCTCTCTTGGCTTCCTGCTGGTCTGGCGACTAGACTCCCTTTCTAGTTGTGCAGAGTATTGTCTGGGATCGTGATCTGTAAGTTTTTCCTCTTTAAATAAATACTACCCTAATAATAATAACTCCAAACTGGTGTGGCATTGTTCGTGGTTTACGCCTTTACCTGGCTCCCGATGAACGTTTGGCTTTTAGGACCCCCCCCTTGCTTGGCGCGAGCGAGGGAGCCCTCCCTTCCTCAGCCTCGGCTTGTGCCTTGCGGCCCTGTGGCTTGTGCCTTGCGGCAGCCTTGTAGCTTGTACCTTGTGCGTGGAGCCAGCGGTTTAACTTAAATCATCACGCACTGGCTTTAGTTCGTGACTTAGGCCCCAGTGCTGAGTCCGAGATACACTTGGCCTCAAGGCCCATAATATCCAGAGAGGCAGGACGATCTCTGAGGCTGGACAGGTGGTGGTGGCATACACTCGGGAGGCAGAGAAAGGCGGATTTCTGTGAGTTCGAGGCTGGCCAGGCGGTGGTAGTGCACGCCTTTAATCCCAGCCCTCGGGAAGCAGAGACAGGCGGATTTCGGTGAGTTCGAGGACAGCTGGATAATAGGTAATATGGCAGTTTTTGTTTCCAACATGACTTTCACTGTTTGGGCTACCAATACAATGGGTCTAATCATGCAAAATTTATATGACTATGAGGATAACTTAATTTACTGGTTACTAGGTTTTAGTATTCTTTTGAATATTCTATCATTTAGGAAGATTATGGTACTCTCAAGAACTCATGCAGTTCAGGAGATTCAGGAGATTCAGGATTCAAAAGAGGCAATAATAAACACAATAATAAAAAGACTTGAAATGCTTGAAAAAATGATTGGAACTGGTGAACAGAGTAATAAGGCACAAGGACAGGATACAAAGCCAACACCAGCTATTAGAACTGGCTTACCCAGGGTTTTAGCGGCATACCCTATACTTAATTCTGACAAAGCGTCAACTTCTAAAGGCTCAAAGGGAGTCAGAGAAGCTAGATGGATGCCAATAGCAATGAATGATCTGAAAGAAATTAAACAGGCTATTGTTAATTTTGGCTTGCAAAATGCATATGTAAAGGAAATGATAAGGACTTGGGCTTCTAATGCTAGAGCTACCCCCTATGATTTCCATCAGTTAGTGTCTGCAGTTTTAGATAAGGGACCTTCCTTGATGTTTGGAATTTATTTCAGAGAAGAATCCAAACATATGGAACAGCAAGGAAGAGCAAAAGGTGTCGAGGTTTCCCAAGATCAAATTCTTGGTGCAGGAGAATATGCTGATCCACAGGTCCAAGCTCTTTATGACGATGAAGTACTGCATCTATGTCACCAAGCAGCTTTAAATGCTTGGAATAGGATACAAGATCCAGCAAAAAGGGTTGAATCATATACCAGAATTAGGCAGGGACAGAGAGAACACTTTATTGACTTTTTGCAAAGATTAATTAAGGCTCTGGACGTAGGGGTAACAGACCCGGAATCTAGATGAATACTTCTTGAATCTCTAGCGTTTGAGAATGCAAACATAGAATGCAAAAAGATAATTGGGCCTTTAAAGTCTAGATCAGCACCTATGGATGAATGGATTCAGCATACGATGAATGTTGAGACATTTAGCTATAATGATGAATCTTGGGTAGGAGAAGTGATTTCCACAGCAATGAGGAGACATCAAACTGCCAGGTGTTTTAATTGTGGTAAATTAGGACATCTGAAAAGGGATTGCAGGCACAGAATTTCTAGGAATAATATCTCCTCTGGGAATGACAAAAATAGGGGCCCTAGGCCTTCAGGTATATGTAGGAGATGCGGTAAAGGCCGTCATTGGTCCAACAAATGCAGGTCAACAACAGACAAACAAGGCAACTCGATACCGTCGGGAAACTCCTTGAGGGGCCTCTCGCAGGCCCCCAAGCCAACAGTGGCCCAGTCATTCCCAGTCACAGTGGAGAACGTGCCTCACCAAGAAATCTAAAAGCTCCAATTTCTGCTGTAAAAAGTAATACTAGTCTAAATGGTGAATTACATGTGGAGGATGAGTCAAAAAACCCAGTAGGACAGAGTAAACGTATATTTTGGCAGACTTCTATTAACGACCAAAGACCAAAGCTAAAAGTCTGTATAAATGGCACTTTTATTGAAGGCTTATTAGACACAGGTGCGGATGTAAGTATTATTACCCCAGAATCTTGGCATCCAAATTGGCCTCTTCAAGAGGTAGATGTTCAGTTTCTGGGAATTGGAACCCTCTCTCGTGTAAAACAAAGCACAAGATGGGTGGAATGCATAGGGCCTGAAGGGCAAATAGGAAGACTAAGGCCATATATAGCCAATATTGCAATAAATTTATGGGGCCGTGACCTGTTACAGCAATGGAATACCCAGATTAACATTCCTGCAGTTCCAGGAACTCATAATTCTGGGAAAGATATGATGAGGTATTATGGAAAAAGGTCACCAGCCATTCAGGCTGTACAAGAACATATAGCAAATACCAAACCTTTAGAGGTACCAACAGCCCTACCTTTAAAATGGCTAACTGAGAAGCCAATATGGATCAACAGTGGCCTCTAGATGAAGATAAATTACAGGCATTGGAACAGCTGGTGCAAGAGCAATTAGATGCTCACCATATTGAAGAATCAACCAGCCCTTGGAATTCTCCTGTGTTTGTTGTAAAAAAGAAATCTGGTAAATGGAGAATGGTGACAGATCTAAGAGCTGTCAACAAAGTAATTCAACCTATGGGCCCACTACAATCTGGAATTCCTTTGCCTTCTCTATTACCAAAAGGATGGCCTCTTATAGTTATTGATTTGAAAGATTGTTTTTTCACTATACCGTTACAAAAAAGGATAGAGAAAAATTTGCCTTCACGGTGCCTACTTATAATAATTCTCAGCCTAATAGGAGATACCAATGGACTCTCCTCCCACAGGGTATGCTCAATAGTCCTATATTGTGCCAATATTTTGTAAGTAAGCCATTGGAAATAATTCGTAAACAATTTCCCAAGTCCATAATTTATCATTACATAGATGACATCTTATTATCAGATTCAAATAAAGATATTTTAGAAAGGATGTTTGAAGAAGTAAAGAAAGTCTTGCCTAGGTGGGGATTACAAATTGCCCCTGAGAAGATTCAAAGAGGAAATTCTATTAATTACCTAGGTTACAGAATAGGGTTAGAGAAAATTAAAACACAAAAGGCACAAATTAGGAGAGACCGGTTAAAGACTCTTAATGACTTCCAAAGATTGTTGGGAGACATTTCCAGTCTATGACCAGCTGTTGGGATAACACCTGATCTAAGAGTTCATTTAAACAAAACCTTAGATGGTGATAAAGATTTGAATAGTCCAAGAAAACTGACAGCTGAAGCAGAAAAGGAACTGACAATGATTGAGGAAAAATTACAGGAAGCACATGTGGATAGGGTGAACCCAAATCTTAGCTGCATCCTAGTCATATTGCCTTCCAGAATCTCTCCTACAGGGATTCTAATGCAGAGGGAAGATATTATTTTAGAATGGATATTTATACCTAATAAACCAAGTAAAAAATTAAAAACTTATGTGGAAAAAGTCTCTGAATTAATTATAAAAGGTAAGCTGAGACTTCGTCAACTAGCAGGTATAGACCCAGCAGAAATTATAGTGCCTTTTACTACTGAAGAAATAAAAAAGTTATGGGAAGACAATGAACCGTGGCAAAGAGCTTGTGCTAATTTTTTGGGAGAAATTAATAGCAACTATCCCAAAAGTGGTAGACTTAACCTCATAAAGAGAACTTCTTGGATTCTTCCTAAAATTGTACGTGATGCTCCAATAACTGGAGCCCGTACGTTCTATACTGATGCAAATAAATCAGGGAAAGCAGGTTACAAGTCAGATGAATTGAGTAAGGTGGAACAAAGCCCTTATAATTCTGTCCAGAAGGCAGAATTATATGCCATTCTTATGGTGCTAAGGGATTTTAAAGAACCTCTTAATATAGTTACAGATTCACAATATGCAGAAAGAGTTATCTTGCATATTGAAACCGCTGAATTTATACCAGATGACACAGAGTTGACTTCATTGTTTATCCAGGTACAAGACATAATCAGGAACAGGCTTTGTCCGATGTACATAACACACATCCGGTCCCATACAGGTCTGCCTGGTCCTCTAGCACAAGGCAATGCTGAGATTGATCAATTATTGATTGGAAGCGTGTTGCAGGCCTCGGAATTTCATAAAAAGCATCATGTCAATAGTAAAGGCCTAAAGAAAGAATTTTCCATTACTTGGCAACAAGCTAAGGACATTATAAAGAGATGTCCTACTTGTTCTTTCTATAATCAAACACCATTGCCTGCAGGGAGTAACCCAAAGGGTACTAAGAGAAATGAAATCTGGCAGATGGATGTGTTCCACTTTATGGAGTTTGGTAAATTAAAATATGTACACCACACCATAGACACGTATTCAGGTTTTCAATGGGCTACTGCCCTGAGCTCAGAAAAGGCAGATTCAGTAGTCACACATTTATTGGAAGTTATGGCCATCATGGGTATACCTGCACAAATAAAGACAGATAATGGTCCAGCATATGTATCTAAGAAAATGAAACACTTTTTTGATTATTATAATATAAAACACATTACAGGTATACCAAATAATCCTACAGGTCAGGCAGTTATAGAAAGATCAAATCGTACTATAAAGGATATGCTGAACAAACAGAAAGGGACCGAAAATACCCCCAGAAATAGATTACATAATGCTTTATTAACCTTGAATTTTCTTAACGCTAATGAGAAAGGAACGACAGCAGCAGAAAGACATTGGATAATGGAAAAGTCTGCTGAACTAAATCAACCGATTTATTTCAAAGATGTGCTGACCTCTCAATGGAAGCCAGGAGATGTGCTACGTTGGGGAAGGGGTTTTGCTCTTGTTTCCACAGGAGAAGAAAAATTGTGGATACCATCAAAATTAATAAAGTTTCGATTTGAAGAGGAGAAACCTCTTGGAAAGGAGAAATGACAACTCATCCACAACGATATTCATACAGGTGGTAAGAAAAACATATAGAATGGGGGCAGGGTTCTGTTCTTATCTCTACAGGAAAACACTCATTAAAACATATTTCTAAATTTATAGAACTGGTTTTGAAGTTGGACTCTGGCTCAGTCCCTCTCCAGTTCCAAGCCTGTTAGTAAGAGAAAAACCCAGAGTTTCTGGAGTTTCTGTCTCATGTCAAGAGCCGTGATATGGGACAGAAAGAAATATGAGTTTAGAAAACATCTTTGCTTTTCTTCATATCTATCATGCCTTTCATTGAATATATATATATATATATATATATATATGCCTATATATGTCTATATGATTAATGTTTAAGTTTTTTACAATAAACAATGAGTCTTTTCTGAAGTGACATTTGAAGTTTCCAGGAAGAAGATGGGGCCCCACAACAACAACTCTACCTGGTTGATATGACGTCATGATACTGATAGCGCTACTACAAGACTTGTTTTGGGTACCAGCTGCACAAGAAGATCCCAACTTGGTTAGCTGAAATGGTGCACATCTTGTACAACATTCTGGCCAGACCTCCACAAAATACTCATAGACTATTTGCAATTTTAAAAGACATTGATCTTGAAATTTAACCATCATTTTACTTTCACAGGATCCCCCAGAAAGAACGTCGCCGCCATGACAGCTGGAAGTAATTCTAGAGGACGACGTCCCCTCTCCCAGTAAAGTTTGCCCCCGGGTTTAGGGACATCATTTAGGGGTTGGGAGGTTGGGGGAGGAATTTTATAAGCTCAGGGATCATTTTGGAGAAAAAAAAAAGAGGGTGATGGGATAATAGATTTGTAATTATGAGTTACAATTTTTAGACAAATATATTGGTATTGATTCTTGATACAAAGTTAAATTATATTGACTATTGTATGCATGCATGTTTCTACTTCTGTTTAAAATATTTTTTATGTATTGACATATATTGTATCGATATTTACCATATTGCAATGTATATTTGTACATTGTCTATATTTGGAGGTCATTATCCTCATTTGTTACACAGATGTTTATTGTCTTAGTCTTTAAGTTAGATAAATATTGAGAATTATATAGATTAATAGTCATCTAAGTTTGCCATTTATAATTAGACTAATTAGGTTATTTAGATATATAGAGATTATACTCAGTATAGATAGATGATCTTCATCCTCTTCAAAGAGCTGTAGAAAATGGCCTTTAATTTAACTCAGAGTTTTGTGGTAGTGAGACACAATTGCTCCTGGCAACACCGCTCTATTCCCGAGAGAATGTTGAGCACCAAAGACACTCCACCTGGAGCCTTTCTTTTTGACAGAACTGGCCTTGGGGCAAAGAAATGCCCATACCTTAACCACTGACAGAGATACAGAGCGTGCATTAATGGATAAAACAGGACTGTCATATCCTGCCAAGACAGGGTAAGATAGTTTTGAAAAGTTGCTTGCCTTTGAAAATGGTATGTCAGTTACGTTAGGCCTTAGCCAAAGTTGGTTGCTTCAATGCTGCAAATGTGACTTTGGGTGATTGCCCAGGTAGCTAGTTGTCTCTGTGATTTGTTGCATGTTTTGGAAGTTGTTTTACTGAACTTCCTAATTACATTATTTCCCTTCTCAGATCTTTGATGGGGTTGAAGAGTATATAACTGTAGTTACTTTTCTCTCATGACTTGGCCAAGTTATTTATTATACAAGTCCTAAGCTAGTTAGAATAGGATATTTGTACTTATTGTATATAATTTCATAGTAGGTTTAGAACTCTCTTACTTAAACAAAAGGGGGAAGTGTTGCAGGAGGTCTTTCCGCCCCTCCAACCAATAGCTGCTGAGATACCAGCCCATTGGGGCGTGGTTTCTCTCCATTCATAAAGCCTCTATTTCCTTCCGCTCGCTCTCTCTTGGCTTCCTGCTGGTCTGGCGACTAGACTCCCTTTCTAGTTGTGCTGAGAGCTATTGTCTGGGATTGTGATCTGTAAGTTTTTCCTCTTTAAATAAATACTACCCTAATAATAATAACTCCAAACTGGTGTGGCATTGTTCGTGGTTTACGCCTTTTAAAAATAATATAAAATCACAAAGACAATGACAGGAAAACTCTAAAGTAGCACAGACATAGCTCTTATGGAGTCTCCCCACAGAGTACAGCACTAGTGTGGTAGCCCACAGAAGTGAATCCATTCCACCTTAGCTGAAGGTCCGAAAGGTCAGAATTCTTCTAAGCTCCTTCAAGGTTATACAACTGAATGTTCAGACCTAAGACGTGGCTACAGGATGTTTTGCTTAGATAAAAAGGATATTTTGTTCTAGGGTGTGGTTACTTGGTGTTCAGAGATGTGAGAAGGTAACTACATATATTTGTTCTTTGCATCATAGTAAAGAAGACTTTTACCTTCCCTCAACCTCTTTTGGATTGAGCTATATAAGGTCTAGGAAAAATAAATTTAGGCAGATCACATTAGTCACTGGATGCCTTCCTGATTCTACTTATTGTCTCTTGTTGATCTCTGTATTATTTCTCACCCTCCCTCGAAGTATGGACAACAAGTTGGGAGGAACACTGAGAGACAGCATAGTGTTGACTCAGTGTCACCAACCTGGAAGTACTGCAAATTCTGAGGTGGCACAGGTTCCAGGTGCCTTTTCACCACAGCCAGGAAGTGGCCTGAGACCCAGTAGTTTCCCTGGTACAGAATAGGTGTGGATACCTTGTGCACAGCTCTGTGAAGTGTGAAACCAATATTAGAATCTAGGACACAACCTCTGGACATGGCCTTGGGGACATCCAGGCAGCAGCCTCACAACATCTGCAATGTCCCAAACAGTACACACAACTCAAGAAGTCCTGAACACACTCACCCTTTACTGATTCTGAGTGATCAAGGTGTCCTCTCTGTGAGCCTAAGGTCAGCAGGAAACAGGTCCAATACCACAGGTCCAATACCACACACCTCAGCATCTACACAGGACTGAACTCAATGGCAATGGTGAGGCTTTCTGAATATCCATGCTGCTCAGTGGTATTTAATGATGGGGAGTAACAGTATCTCTGACTGATGAAAGAGATGCAAGGTCTGGATATTCTAGATTCAAGATACTAAGGACAAAACCAACAAGGATGGAATGGGGTGAACCTGTTTGAATCATTTTCATTTTAGGCTTCAACCTATCATTTCCTTTTTGGTTTGTAGGTTTTCTTTTACTGAATCAGCTTCTCTCTATTGTGTAGCACAGACTGTGATGAATGAAGCACTGGTATTATTTAACATTTTATCAATCATCTTTTATCAAAATATTTACAAACACCATTATTGTAATTATTGTTAGTGATATTACAAGTATTATCATTTCTTTTTCTTATTACACCTGCTGCTGTCAAGGCCAATTTAGGTTCTAGTCCTTGAGTCATTGGGTATTTAGAATTAGTCCCTGTCTCCTTTAGAATTTTAGCAGTGATTTGTCTAATGAAATGTGTCAGGGTCTATATTGACCATGTTACTCCTTGTGGGAAGGTTGATAGCATTTGCCCTCCATCTTGACTCTTTTCCACTGTGCAAAATGTACATTGCTTAGTTCCAAGCACTGGTTGTTCCTTCTCATGGCCTCTCTGAGCTACAGAACAGGAGACTACCAGAGTCAGATATATTTTACTTTGTCCTGTAATCCCATGGAGCTCAGTTAACCTGGGCATAGGACCCAAAGTACTATTATTCTGTCCACACTGGTTCAGGTTCCCAAACATGAGCCTTGAACATTACAATGAAAACGTGATACATACACATGTGCTCTTCCAACAAGCCACTTTGGTGAGACTAATCATCAGTTAGGCAATACACAGCCTTTGCAGCTGATGTCTGGTGGTCAAATATGTATGGAGACCATTAGGACATTGGATGGTTTTAAAATCTATTGTGCTTAAAATCATCTGTTTGTCTAAAGCACACAGGTAATTTTCTTTGTGTACTGGATGCAAAGTTGAAACTTTGTCAGTCTTGTGAGAGAAATGTCTTGTGATATGAGCACACATAGTGACAACCTCTGCTTGAGGAGGCATAGAACTCACAGTGCTAATTAGTTTCCCCTCTCTTGTCCTGTGATATTTTTAATTCCTTCGTAGAGCATGCCCCCAAAGTAACAGATTAAAGAACATTATGTGACTGTGTACTATCTGTAGTCTAGTTTGATTTTTAATTCTTTTTTTTTGTTTTCTTCTCTTTCCAAATTTTTATTAAGGTATAATTAGTAAATTGAAATTATATATCTTAATATATGTATTTTTTATAAAAAAATTCTTTTTTATTTTTCCATTCAAAAATTTACACTTCCTCCCCTTCTCCAATTCCCCAATTGTTCCCCAAATCACCCTCTTCCCTCCCACTCCCTCCTTAATAGAGGGTAGGGTACTCTGTCCTGTGGGAAGTCCAAGGCCCTCCTGCCTCCAAGAATCCTATACAATAAAGGAAATTCTGGAGGCATTATCATTCCTGACTTCAAACTCCATTACAGAGCTACACTAATGAAAACAGCTTGGTATTGGCATAAAAACAGAGATGCTGACCAATGAAATTGAATCGAAGACCCGGATTTTAACCCACAAATCTATGAACACCTGATTTTCGACAAAAGAGCCAAAATTATACAATGGACAAAAAAAACCCATCTTCAACAAATGGTGCTGGCATAACTGGGTGTCAACCTGTAGAAGAATGAAAACAGATCCATATCTATCACCATGCACAAATCTCAAGTCCAAATGGATTAAAGACCTCAATATAAATCTGACCACACGGAACCTGATAGAAGACAAAGTGGGAAGTACACTGCAACACATGGGCACAGGAGACCACTTCTTACGTATAACCCCAGTAGCACAGACAATAAGAGCAACAATGAAGAAATGGGATCTCCTGAAACTTATAAACTTCTGCAAAGCAAAGGACACTGTCATTAAGACAAAAAGGCATCCTACTGAATGGGAGAAGATTTTCACCAACCCTGCATCAGACAAAAGTCTGATCTCCAAAATATATAAAGAACTCAAGAAACTAGACATTAAAATTCTTTTTTTTCTGTTTTGTCAGTTTTTATTTTTTTTTATTTTATGAAAAATTACCGCCTCCTCCCCGTTTCCCATTTCCTCCCCCTCCTCCCAAACATCTTCCCCTTTTCCCATTCCCCTCCCCCTCTTCCCCCTCCCCCCCACTCTATTCCTCCTCCCTGTCGAGAGTGAAGAGCAGTCCAGATTCCCTGCCCTGCGGAAAGTCCAAGGTCCTCCCACTTCTATCCAGGACCAGGAAGGTGAGCATCCGAACACACTAGGCTCCCACAAAGCCAGTTCATGTATTAGAATCGAAACCTAGTGCCATTGTCCTTGGCTTCTCATCAGCCTTAATTGTCTGCCACGTTCAGGGAGTCCGGTTTCATCCCATGCTTATTCAGTCCCAGTCCTGCTGGCCTTCATGAGCTCCCAATAGGTCAGTTCCATTGTCACAGCAGGTGGGTGCACCCCTCGTGGACCTGTCTTCCTTGCTCATGTTCTCCCTCCTTCTGCTCCTCATTTGGATCTTAAGAGCTTAGTCCGGTGCTCCAATTTGGGTCTCTGTCTCTATCTCGATCCATCGCCAGATGAAGGTTCTAAGGTGATATGCAAGATATTCATCAGTATGGCTATAGGATAGGGTCATTTCAGATTCCCTCTCCTCAGTTGCTCAAGGTACTAGCTGGGGACATCTCCCTGGACACCAGCGAGCCCTTCTAGAGTCAAATCTCTTGCCAACCCTAAGATGGCTCCCTAAATTAGGATATATATTTCTCTGCTCCCGAGCCCACCCTTCCTTTATCCCAAACATCCCTTTCGCCTAAGCTCCCCCCAATCTCCTCTTCTCACGTTTCTCACCCAGTTTCCCCTTAGCCCCATGCCACCTCTCCCCCAAGTTCCCAGTTTTTGCCCGGCAATCTTGTCTACTTCCCATATCCAGGCGGGTGACTATATGTTTTTCTTTGGGTTCACCTTCTTACTTAGCATCTTTAGGACCATAAATTATATGCTCAATGTCCTTTATTTATGGCTAGAAACCAATTATGAGTGAGTACATCCCATGTTCATCTTTTTGGGTCTGGGATACCTCACTCAGGATAGTGTTTTCTATTTCCATCCATTTGCATGCAAAATTCGCAAAGTCATTGTTTTTTACCGCTGAGTAGTATACTAATATGTATATATTCCACACTTTCTTTATCCATTCTTCCACTGAAGGGCATCTAGGTTGTTTCCAGGTTATGGCTATTACAAATAATGCTGCTATGAATATCGTTGAACAAATGCTTTTGTCATATAATAGAGCATCTCTTGGGTATATTCCCAAGAGTGGTATTACTGGATCTTGGGGTAGGTTGATCCCAAATTTCCTGAGAAATCGCCACACTGCTTTCCAAAGTGGTTGCACAAGTTTGCATTCCCACCAGAAATGGATGAGTGTGCCCCTTACTCCACAACCTCTCCAGCAAAGGCTATCATTGGTGTTTTTGATTTTAGCCATTCTGACAGGTGTAAGATGGTATCTAAAAGTTGTTTTAATTTGCATTTCCCTGATCACCAAGGAAGATGAGCAGGACCTTAAATGTCTTTTGGCCATTTGAATTTCTTCTGTTGAGAATTCTCTGTTGAGTTCAGTGCCCCATTTTTTAATTGGGTTAATTAGCATTCTAAAGTCTAGTTTCTTGAGTTCTTTAAAAAATTTGGAGATCAGGCCTTTGACTTCTCCCAGTCAGTGGGTTGCCTTTTTGTCTTAGTGACAGTGTCCTTTGTTTTACAGAAGCTTCTCAGTTTCAGGAAGTCCTGTTTATTCAATGTTGTCCTTAAGCTCTGTGCTGCTGGGGATATATGTAGGAAGTGATCTCCTGTGCCCATATGTTGTAGAGTACTTCCCACTTTCTCTTCTGTCAGGTTCAGCGTGTTCAGCCTGATATTGAGGTCTTTAATCCATTTGGACTTGAGTTTTGTGCATGGCGATGGATATGGATCTATTTTCATTCTTCTACAGGTTGACAACCAGTTCTGCCAGCACTATTTGTGGAAGATGCTTTCTTTCTTCCATTGAATACTTTTAGCTCCTTTATCAAAAATCAGGTGTTCATAGGTTTGTGGGTGAAAATCTGGGTCTTCTACTCTATTCCGTTGATCAACTTCTCTGTTTTTATGCCAATACCACACTGTTTTCAATACTGAAGCTCTGTAATAGAGTTTGAAGTCGGGGATGGTAATGCCTCCAGAAGTTCCTTTATTGTATAAGATTGTTTTGGCTATCCTGGGTTTTTGGTTTTTCCATATAAAGTTGATTAATGTCCTCTTAAGATCTGTAAAGAATTTCGATGAGAATTTAATGGGGATTGCATTGAATCTATAAATTGCCCTTGGTAGAATGGCCATTTTTACTATGTTGATCCTCCCAATCCAAGAGCAAGGGAGATCCTTCCATTTTCTGATATCCTCCTCAATTCCTTTTTTCAAGGACTTAAAATTTTTGTCAAATAGATCCTTCACATCCTTGGTTAGAGTTATCCCAAGATATTTTATGCTATTTGTGACTATCGTGAAATGTGATGCTTCTCTGATTTCCCTCTCTGCTTCCTTATCCTTTGTGTATAAAAGGACAACTGATTTTTTTTTGGAATTGATCTTGTATCCTGCCACGCTACTAAAGGTGTTTATCAGCTGTAGGAGTTCTTTGGTGGAGTTTTTGGGGTCGCTCATGTACACTATCATATCATCTGCAAATAATGAAAGTTTAACGTCTTCCTTTCCAATTCGAATCCCCTTAATCCCCTTATGTTGTCTTATTGCTATTGCTAGAACTTCAAGCACTATATTGAAAAGGTATGGAGAGAGTGGAAAGCCTTGTCGTGTCCCTGATTTTAGTGGGATGGCTTTGAGTTTCTCTCTGTTTAGTTTGATGTTAGCTGTCGGTTTGCAGTATATAGCTTTTATTATATTTAGGTATGACCCTTGTATTGCTAATCTCTCCAAGACCTTTATCATAAAGGGATGTTGAATTTTGTCAAATGCTTTTTCATCATTTAATGAAATGATCATATGGTTTTTTTCTTTCAGTTTATTTATATGATGGATTACATTGATAGATTTTCGTATGTTGAACGAGCCCTGCATCCCTGGGATGAAGCCTACTTGATCATAATGGATAATTTTTACAATGTGTTCTTGGATTCGGTTTGCCAGTATTTTATTGAGGATTTTCACATCGATGTTCATGAGTGAGATTGGCCTGTAATTCTCTTTCTTGGTTGCATCTTTGTGTGGTTTTGGTATCAGGGTAACTGTAGCTACATAAAAGGAATTTGGCAATGACTTTTCTGTTTCTATATTGGGAAATACCTTAAGGAGTATAGGTATTAGGTCTTCTTGGAAGTTCTGGTAGAATTCTGCATTGAAACCGTCTGGACCTGGGCTTTTTATGGTAGGGAGTTTTTTATAGCAACTTCTAATTCTTCACGACTAACAGGTATATTTAGATTGCTCACCTAATCCTGGTTTAATTTTGGTATATGTTACTTATCTAAAAAATTGTCCATTTCTTTAATATTTTCCAATTTTGTGTCATAAAGGCTTTTGTAGTAAGATCTAATGATTTTCTGAATTTCCTCTGTGTCTGAGTGTTGAAATTGGGGCTTCGGGGTTGTGTCCCCAACACCCCAGCCGCCTGGCTAGCTTATGCCCGAAATAACAACACACAAACTATTCATCTAAACACTGCTTGGCCCATTATTTCTAGTCTCTTCTTGGCTAACTCTCGCACCCGGTCTAGCCCATTTCTTATAAAGTGTGTTGCACCCCAAGGTGCGCTTACCGGGAAGATTCTAGCCTACGTCCATCTTGGGTCGGTCAGAGCTTCATCGCGAGCATGCCTCAGAGAGCCGAGCGATCCCCTCTGGCCCGCAAGAGAGGAGGCTGACATCTCTGAGCGGAGCTGCATGCATCTGAGCTCACTTCCTCTTCCTGTCAGCATACTATTCTGTTTACTCCACCCACCTATGTTCTAACCTATAGGACCAGCCAAGCAGTGTCTTTATTTTAACCAATGAAATTAACAGATTGATAAACAGATTGGTATATGACACTCCCACATCATCTGAGTTTATGTCTCCCTTTTCATTTCTGATCTTGTTAATTTGTGTATTCTCTCTCTGACATTTGATTTGTTTGGATAGGGCTTTATCAATCTTGTTGATTTTTTTTACAAGAACCAGCTTTTTCTTTCTTTGATTCTTTGGATTGTTTTCTGTGTTTCTATTTTGTTGATTTCAGGCCTTAGTTTGATTATTTCCAGTCTTCTACTCCTCCTAGGTGAGTCTGCTTCTTTTTTTTCTAGAGCTTTCAGGTGGGCAGTTAAGTCTCCTATGTATGCTTTCTCCTTTTTCTTTAAGTGGGCACTTAGTGCTATGAATGTGCCTCTTAGCACTGCTTTCATAGTGTCCCATAGGTTGTCTCTTTATTTTCATTGAATTCAAGAAAGTCTTTGATTTCTTTCCTACTATTAGTGTGTGAGGTTTGATGAGTGCCTTGAGTTTTAGTAATGTTTCTTTTACGTAAGTGGGTGCTTTTATATTAGGGGCATAGATATTCAGGATTGAGACTTTGTCCTGATGAATTGTTCCTGTTATGAGTAAAAAATGTCCCTCTCCATCTCTTCTGATTGATTTTAGTTTGAAGTCAACTTTGTTAGAAATTAGTATGGCCACACCTGCTTGTTTCTTAGGTCCATTTGCTTGATAAACCTTTTCCCAGCCCTTTACTCTGAGTAGATGTCTGTCTTTTTGGTTGAGGTGTGTTTCTTGTAAACAGCAGAATGTTGGATCCTGTTTTTATATCCAATCTTTTAGCCTGTGCCTCTTTATAGGTGAGTTAAGTCCATTGATACTAAGTGATATTAATGACCAGTGGTTGTTAACTCCAGCCATTTTTTTCTTTTTCTTTTTTGGTAGTAGAGTTTGTGTGTTTACCTTCTTCAAGTTGTGCTGGTGAAGGGTCATTAGATGTCTGAGTTATTGTGGCCATTCTTGGACTCCTTGGATTGTGATTTTCCTTCTATTACTTTCTGTAAGGCTGGATTTGTGGCTATGTATTGTTTAAATTTGTTTTTATCCTGGAAAATTTTGTTTTCTCCATTTATAGTGAACGAAAGCCTGGCTGGGTATAGTAGTCTGGGCTTGCAACCATGTTTTCTTAGGTTCAGCAGTACATCTATCCAGGACCTTCTGGCTTTCATGGTTTCCATAGAGAAGTCAGGTGTAAGTCTGATAGGTTTAACTTTATAAGTAACTTGGCCTTTTTCCTTTGCAGCTCTTAATATTCTTTCTTTATTCTGTATGTTTTGTGTTTCGATTATTATTTGGCGAGGAGATTTTTTTTTCTTTTTGGTCCAGTCTATTAGGTGTTCTGTATGTGTCTTGAACCATCACAGGAATATCTTTCTTTAGGTTGGGAAAGTTTTCTTCTATAATTTTATTAAATATATTTTCTGGACCGTTGAGCTGTACTTCTTCTCTTTCTTGTACCCCTATAATTCTTAGGTTTGGTCTTTTTATTGTTTCCTAGATTTCCTGAATGTTTTGTGAGGAGAATTTGTTGGTTTTGCTGTTTTCTTTGATCAGTGTGTTTATTTTTTCTATGGTATCTTTGTAATCTGTTGGTAGTACTTGTCTCTGTAGTTCCTGTTCGTTTACCCAGATTTTCCATCTCCATCCTTCCCTCAGTTTGTGTTTTCTTCATTACTTCCATTTCATTCTTCAAGTCTTGAACCGCTTCCCTTACCTGTTTGATTGCTTTTTCTTGTTTCTCTTGGTTTTCTTGGGTATCTTTGAGTGATTTATTGATTTCCTCTACCTTTTTGTTTGTAATCTCTAATTGTTTATGGCAGTTTTTCACCTGCTGTTAAGGTCCGCTATTATTTTCTTATAATTCACTTTTGAGTCTATTTCTTCTAATTCTTCTGGAGTGGGGTTTACAATCCTTTTTATTTCAGGATCCCTGGATTCTGGTCATGTTGCCTTTCAGGTTGTTGGAGGAATTCTTGCATTGGCGCCTTCCCATCTCTTCCTTCAAATGGAGCCAGGAGAGGCCTGGTGTCTTGGTCCAGACTTTGCTGTGACTAACTCTCTGGGTGTATCTTCTCAGTGTAGAAGCAGGAACCGTTCCCATTCAGATGAAACTCCTCAGCACCAAAACATGGACGCCTGATAGTCCAAAGACCCGCGGGCAAAAGGGTGAACTTGGGGGGCAGGGCAGGGTGGAGTAGAACACAGGAGACCCTGCTGCGCAAGCTGAAGGTGCCTGCGCTCCCTTTGGAGGTCCTTGAGGCCTTCCCGGTAGGCAGGCACTTACCACTCTGGGTGGGTAGCCTTAGTGTAGGAGCAGAAAACTGTTCCTGATCAAAGGACCTTGCAGATCATGCAGGCTTGGGGGAGGGGGGTTGGTGTGTAAGAAAGATAGCCCTGTAGAAGGAGCTGGGGAGGGGAGTTTGTGCTCTCTTCCAGGACAATCTGCCCTGGATAGCACACACTCACCCGTCTAGATGGAGCTCCTCAGCACCTAAACAGGGACAGATGTTAGCCCAGTGAGCCGGGGACAAAAGGAAGCACGTGGTAGGTGGGGTCCAGTAGGGCACAGGAAACTCTGGAGCACAAGCTGATGGTATCCGTGCTCCCTTTGGGGGTCCTAGAGGCCTGCCCGGTAGGCAGGCACTCATCACTCTGGATGGGTAGCCTTAGTGTAAAAGCAGAAGACTGTTCCTTATCAAAGGACCTTGCAGACCACGCAGGCTTGGGGGAGAGGGGGTCGTGTGTAAGAAAGACAG
Source organism: Microtus obscurus (assembly GCA_963919715.1). Taxonomy (NCBI): domain Eukaryota; kingdom Metazoa; phylum Chordata; class Mammalia; order Rodentia; family Cricetidae; genus Microtus; species Microtus obscurus. Next base: position 18,022 of record CAWTZC010000713.1, read on the forward strand.
CCCGGCAAAAGGAGCTGGGGGAGAGGGTTTGTGCTCTCTTCTGGGACAATCCAACCCTGGATAGCACACACTCACCCATCCAGATGGAGCTCCTCAGCACCTAATCAGGGACAGCGTGGTCCATAGGGCACAGGAGACCCTGGAGCACAATCTGAAGGTGCCAGAGCTGCCTTTGGGGCTCCTTGAGGCCTGCCCTGTAGGCAGGCACTCACCACTCTGGGTGGGTAGCCTTAGTGTAGGAGCAGAAGACTGTTCCTGATCAAAGGACCTTGCAGATCACGCAGGCTTGGGGGAGGGGGGGTCGTGTGTAAAAAAGACAGCCCTGCAGAAGGAGCTGGGGAGGGGGGTTTGTGCTCTCTTCCAGGACAATCCGCCCCTGGATAGCACACACTTACCTGTCCAGATGAAGCTCCTCAGCACCAAAAATCTAGACATTAAAATTCTAAATAACCCGCTTAAAAATGGGGTACTGAAATCAACAGAGAATTCTCAACAGAAGATGTTCAAATGGCCAAAAGACACTTAAGGTTATGTTCAACTTCTTTAGCGATCAGAGAAATGCAAATCAAAACAACTTTGAGATACCATCTTACACCTGTCAGAATGGCTAAAATCAAAAACACCAATGATAGCCTATGCTGGAGAGGATGTGGAGTAAGGAGAACACTCATCCATTGCTGGAGGGAATGCAAACTTGTGCAACCACTTTGGAAATCTGTGAGGTGGTTTCTCAGGAAACTGGGAATCAACCTACCTCAGGACACAGCAATACCACTCTTGGGAATATACCCAAAAGATGCCCAATCATACTACAAAAGCATTTGTTCAACTATGTTCATAGCAGCATTATTTATAATAGCCAGAACCTGGAAAAAACCTAGATGCCCCTCAATGGAAGAATGGATAAAGAAAGTGTGGAATATATACATATTAGAGTACTACTCAGCGGTAAAAAACAATGACATCTTGAATTTTGCATGCAAATGGATGGAAATAGAAAACACTATCCTGAGTGAGAATACTCAGACCCAAAAAGAAGAATATGGTATTTACTCACTCATTAGTGGACTCTAGCCATAAACAAAGGACATTAAGCCTATAGTTCACAAACGTAGAGAAGCCAAATAACAAGGTGAACCCAAAGAAAAACATATGTAGATCCTCCTGGAAATTGGAAGTAAACAAGATTGCTGAGCAAAAGTTGCGAGCATGGGGGTTGGTTGGGGGAAGGGGAGATGGCGACAGAGAAAGACTTGGGAGAGCTTGGGGGAGTGGAAGGTTGGAGATGGAGGAAGAACAAATATAGGAGCAGGGAAGAAGATATCTACATTAAGGGAGCCATTTTAGTGTTGGCAAGAGTCTTAGATCTAGAAGGGATCCGAGGTTGAAATGGGGATGTTCCCCAGCTAGGTTCTTGGGCACCAGAGGAGAGGGTGCCTGAACTGGCCTTGCCCTATTATCACACTGATGATTATCTCGAATATCACCGTAGAATCCTTGTCTGCGAAGGATGGAGATACAGACAGACCCTCATCAGAGCGATGGACTGGGCTCCCTAGGTCCAGTTGAAGAGCAGAAGGAGAGAGATGATTTATAAATTCTTATAGAAACAAAATCAGCATTGTTATTGCCCCCCAACAGGGAGTATTAGTTAGTCACAGATGAACCCCAAACATGTTGTGTTTTTTCTAATGCATCCTAATAGAAAAATAACTAAGGCACATCTTCCAGTTTTCATCAGCTCTTAGTGAAATGTAAATGTGTAGGAATGCTATCTTCACTTATTTTAGCACACAGATGTGAGAAATACTATGTGTAGATACTGGAAATGTGGTAAATATATTCAGTGGAAAACTGTTACATGGTTATAAGCATTTAAGTTATTGAATTTGGAGGCAGTTGGATGGGTTTTGAAAAATATCATGGGTGAGGGAACCTGACACAGTAAGAAAAATGCTTAGGTTTTTTTCTTGTATGCAGATTCCAGCTACTACATTTTCATGTATAGTTAACCACATATATATGAAAGACCATAAAGATTAGGGAAATTAGAGGGAAGAAGAGTTTATGGCACCCACGTGGATGGCTGCATCCACATAAAGCCTGAGAAAGCTTGGGAAGTAATTATAGAACAAAATGACAGCACTGTGCATGGTTTCCTGGTAGCAGCAATTTCTCAGGTCTGCTCTGCTTGCTAGAGGCAAGCAAGTGCTCTCACCTAAGAGAGGCTTCCTGACTCAGCTTTATCTGCAAAACTGCAGCTCTTTTAAGAGGTCCGGCCACGAAGCACTTAAACAGTGTTGATGAATAGCTGAATGCATGTTTTTCGTTTTTCAGCTGTTGCAAGAAAAAGGCTGTGCTGCCGTTTAAAAATGCTGACTTTCTGGGCCATCCTGCCAGGACAAACTCTGAGCCTTTCAGGCAGGGAGTCTGACTGAGTATGCTCTGTGAGCACAATGCTGTAGCTTGCTTGCTGGCAGGGACCTTGAAACACTGTAAAGTTGTGGCAATAAACATGGCTACACCCAGTAACCATGCCATGAGGCTAGAATCGCAGAAAACTAAGAAATGGGCTGGATCCAGCTGTCAAAGCCATTGCTGTAGTCCTACCAATATAGCTTGGTAAATTAAAGACTCATGTGGTCAGAAAAAGAGAGATATACAGTAAAGAGAGATTCAAAGATGAAGAAAACCTCTAAATGGTTTACAGTGTGTTAAAAATATATGCAGGCTAAAGGTTAAAATGCTTAAACATAAAAAGGCAAGAAAGAGAGAAGTAGGGTGTGGTGGTACAAACCTTTAATCCCAATGCCTGGGTAGATTGACCTCTGTGACTTCAATGGGCAGAGGTAGATTGACCTCTGTGACTTCAAGGTGTGGTAGTACAAACCTTTAATCCCAGCACTGGGGGGGGGGGGGCAGAGACAGATGGATTTTTGTGAGTTCAAGGACAGCCTGGTCTACAGAGTTATTCCAAGACAAAGCTATACAGAGAATCTGTCTCAAAAAGTAAAAGTAAATATAAAAGAAATAGAGGTTAAAATAAAAGTGCATAAAGAAGGAAAATACACAGGAAATCTTGATTCTATATGCTATTATGCTCTCTCTGAATTGTTTAAATGCTGAGGAAGCAAAGCTGCTAAAAGATATTTGCTTCTAATTGCTGTTGAATTAATCAAAAATAGGTATTTTGAAAATGCCCTGACTTCAAAATTGAAGTCAAAAGCTATGTTACTTTGTGGAAGAGATTTTGCTTTTTTTCCACAGGAAATGAGAGGCTATGGATTCATTCAGAGATAAGGAAAATCCAGTTTGATCAAGGAAGACCAGCTGAGAAATCTCTGATAGGAACAGATGGCCCAGATGTCGAAGTTCTACATCCAGAACAGATTCAAGACTGCTGCCTGAGATAATCAAGACTCACAGGACACTCCAGTCAGGACTTGATCATAATTCTAAAATTTCTTTAGGTCCCCATAAGATTATAAGTGCCCCAAACCAGCCAGAAGTAGGCTGGAATAGTGTGTCCACATTCCCCCAAAATGGACTATGGATAATTTCCTTCGTTAAAAAAAGGGGGGGGGTTGAGTGGTGCAGGATAATTGTCTGTATTCTGTCAATCATGTTTGAAATAAATGCTGATTGGCCAGGCAGTAAGTATAGGCAGGGTCAACCACACAGGTATTAGAGGTCGGGCGAGAGGACAGGAGAATGCTGGGAAGGAAGAAGCCCATCCCAGACTCTGAAGAAGCAAGATGTGATGCCCCACTGAGAAAGGTACCAAGCCATGTGGCTAAAATAGATAAGAAAAATGGGTTAATATAAGCTACAAGAGCTACTAAGTAGCCTGAGCTAATGGGCCAATCAGTTTTATAACTTATGGTGATCTCTGTGTGATTTTCTTTGGGGCTTGCCAGCTGTGGGGAACTGGGCAGGACATAAACCCAAACAAGCAGGCCCCTTCATGTTACAGGGAAAGAGTATAACAGTGGGTTAAAACGTATAAGCAAAGAGGGCAGTTTTAAGATTTGAAGAATAGGGTGAGGGTATGTGGTAAAAAGAAAATCACAAAATCCATGTCATAAAGAAAACTAGTTTGAAACCAGTGTTAAAATATAGATGACTCAATAGATATTTCTCCTTTGACAATCAGTGCCATTGTTTACTTTGAGAAATTAATGTTAACATTGGGATACTTTCCTACTATTTCCTGGCCCAGGAGTAACTAAGGTCTCCCTCAAACTGCAGGTTATTGCCAATATTCATTGTTAAACATCACAAAGCTTTTGGTAAAGGAATCATATGGTTTGTAAACAATACATTGAGAAATCAAGTTGTAACTTAGCTAAAATTCTTTTTTTTTTAATAACTAGCTCCAAAGTAAAAGCCCTTACTTTCCTACCTGAGAGAAAAACAAAATCTCAATTATTACCAGCAGTAAATCCAGTAAAACACCATACCAACTAGTCAGGAAAAATATGTATTTTCAAACACTAGAATGCCAATACCACCCTGTTTTCATTACTGTAGCTCTGTAATAGAGTTTAAAGTCAGGGATGGTAATACCTCCAGAAGTTCCTTTATTGTATAAGATTGTTTTGGCTATCCTGGTTTTTTTGTTATTCCATATAAAGTTGATTATTGTCCTTTCAAGATCAGTGAAGAATTTTAACGGGATCTTGATGGGGATTGCATTGAATCTATAAATTGCCTTTGGTAGGATTGCCATTTTTACTGCGTTGATCCTCCCAATCCACGAGCAAGGGAGATCCTTCCATTTTCTGGTATCCTCTTCAATTTCTTTCTTCAATGCCTTAAAGTTCTTGTCAAATAGATCTTTCACTTCTTTGGTTAGAGTTGCCCCGAGATATTTTATGCTGTTTGTGGCTATCGTGAAAGGTGATGCTTCTCTGATTTCCCTCTCTGCTTCCATATCCTTTGTGTATAGGAGGGCGACTGATTTTTTGGAGTTGATCTTGTATCCGGCCACATTACTAAAGGTGTTTATCAGCTGTAGAAGTTCTTTGGTGGAATTTTGGGGGTCGCTTATGTACACTATCATATCATCTGCAAATAACGAAAGTTTAACTTCTTCCTTTCCAATTCGAATCCCCTTGATCCCCTTATGTTGTCTTATTGCTATTGCTAAAACTTCAAGCACTATATTGAAGAGGTATGGAGAGAGTGGACAGCCTTGTCGTGTTCCTGATTTAAGTGGGATGGCTTTGAGTTTCTCTCCGTTTAGTTTGATGTTAGCTGTCGGTTTGCTGTAAATAGCTTTTATTATATTTAGGTATGACCCTTGTATCCCTAATTTCTCCAAGACTTTTATCATAAAGGGATGTTGAATTTTGTCAAAAGCTTTTTCAGCATCTAATGAAATGATCATATGGTTTTTTCTTTCAGTTTATTTATATGATGGATTACATTGATAGATTTTCGTATGTTGAACCAGCCTTGCATCTCTGGGATGAAGCCTACTTGATCATAATGGATAATTTTTCTAATGTGTTCTTGGATACGGTTTGCCAGTATTTTGTTGAGGATTTTTGCGTCGATGTTCATGAGTGAGATTGGCCTGTAATTCTCTTTCCTGGTAGAGTCTTTGTGTGGTTTATGAATATTAGAAGAATGAATCACCCCATCTCAATAGATTTGTGAAGACCTCCAAAGAGAAAACACATATGCAATGTTTTTAAACTACTTAGGTTTATATAGTGTGAGTGTAAGACTTCTCTGTTTTTGTGTATGTGCACATGTGTGTGTTTGCCACGTGTATGTACATGACTCCCGGAGCATGAAAGGATTCATAAGTCATGTGTACAATGTGCAAAATTACACTATAACTCACCAAATGTGGTGGCTGGAAGGAAACGGGTATTTTGAGGACATCTGAATGATTTTATTACATTGTGATCTTCGTAGTCTTTTTTCCAGGTCCTTTAAACCTGGTCTACAAGCTGTGGCTGTGGAGGATATTGCGCATAGGGGAGAACATAGTACTATGTTATATATAATATTCCACAATGCCTAAAGGATGTTTATGAGGAATGGAAGGGTAGATGGGAAGCAGAGGGGGTACCAGCAAAAGAGGAGGAAGAATAAGCTGTGGTTGGTATGTACAATAAATGCAAAATTTTGATTTTTAATGAAAATATAAGCATAAAAATGATAAATACTTGACTGATGTCTCACACTTATAACTAGCTAGCTCTTACAACTTAAACTAAGCCAATTCTATTATCTTATGCATTGCCAAGTGGCTTATGACTTTACCTGTCCATCAGCTTGTCGTACTCCCTCTGAGTTTCCTGGTGACTCACAGACTCCGCCCTTTTCCCCAATGTCCTTAGTCTGGTTCTCCAGCCTATACTTCCTGTCTGGCTACCAGTCTATCAGCTTTCCACTAAATCAATCTGAGTGACAAATCCTTACATTGTACAAAAGTATTATTGCACAGCATTATAATATATTACATGTAATATTAGATATGATACATACATTAACCACAATACTTTTTGGTATTTACACAATATCCACTTTACCATTATCAAACAACACTTGTATTCCCCCCCCCTACTTCTCTGGTATAGAATGTCTCATTTCATCTCTAATTAAAAATCACAGTTTTCAGTTTTCACACTCCTCCCCCGCCCTTCAATCCTATCCAGCTATTCTCTCTAGCCTCTTCCAGACTTAGCAATGGAATGCTATCCATCTACAAACAAATCTTCTATTAGAACATGTTTTGGTCGATAGAATCAACCAGAAAACAAGTGTGCTAACACAGACTCAAAATGAAAACTTTTTCTTCTTCTCTCTCATTGAGTTTCCTAACTCCAAATAGTCACATGTAAAAAGACAAACCATGTAGCAAGAGCGGCGGGGCTGTGTCTCTGGCACCCAGCCGCCTGCATGGCTAGCTTTACCCTGAAATAATTACACGGAAATTGTATTCTTTTAAATACTGCCTGGCCCATTATCTGTAGCCTCTTATTGGCTAGCTCTTACATATTAATCTAACCCATTTCTAATATTCTGTGTAGCCCACGAGCTGGCTTATCAGGAAAAATCTTAACCTGCGTCTGTCTGAAGTGGGAGAATCATGGCAACTCTTGACTTAGCTTCTTTCTCTAAGCATCCTATTCTGTTTTCTCCACCTACCTAATTTTCTGTCCTATGAGGGCATAGGCAGTTTCTTTATTAGTTAACCAATGAAAGCAACAGATAAGATACAAGACCCACCTCCATCAAAACTGGAGTAATCACAGAACCTACATCTTGCCTTCCTAATAAAAACATGATGGAAAGTAATTCTTTTGTCCAGGAATGGGCCAATAATAAAATTCTCAAAATTTAAATGAGCTTCCTTCAAGAAGTTCATTTCTAAAAATGTTGAAAGGATTTTCAGAAAGTATTTAATTTATTTCTGATATAAGATTCAAGTACAGCAGAAGTGTCACAAATTAATATCAGTTAAAACAAAAACAGCTTTTTCATAGATTTGTAATAAAAACTTGTTTTGATTACATTTGGTTCTCTTTAAAGAGTGAGGGTAATTATCTGAATTTTTTTCTTGTATCTGTGACACATCACAATTAGTAAAGCATCCTTGAAAGGGAAGTGTTGCATTGGGATTGGAGATGCAGAGGGTTGGAGTGGGTGGTGGAGGAGCAAAGCCATGGAGGCCGCAACAATTGAGAGCTCACATGAAAATCTACAATCAAGAAGCAGAGAGAATACACTAGGAGAATACACTAGAAGTCTCAGAAACTACCTAGAATGACAGATATTCACCAACAGGCCAAAGTTCTTAATCATTCTCACACAGATCTACCAATGAGAACAAAGTTTCAAAAAGCCTAAGGGCCATTTTCAAGTGATCCATTACTGCAATTCTTTTTAAAGATATTGCACTAGCCATAATTAAAAAAGAAAAAAAAAGAAAAGGAAAAAAAAGGACAGGGATTATTGGGTTTATAGTAAATATTAGGAGTTAAATTACAAATTTACACATTTCATAATCTTTTGTTCCACATTAAAATTTTGTGTTTGTTAATTGTATCTTCACTTCTATGAATATATTATTTTTTACCCAGTTTCATCTCTCTCTCTCCCTGTGTGTGTGGAAACATGCGTGGAAGCATGTATGTGTGTGTGTGTGTGCACGTGTGTACATTAGGAAGAGTACATATGATTGTTAGAAGACAGCTTCAGAAAACGATACACTATTTCCACCATGTAAAATCCAGGGAGGGAATGCACATAATCACATTTACTGGGAAGAATCATTACTAGCAGATATAAAACACAGAAATTCTGGAATGCACTACCATAAAGGACACTTTTAAGTTTTAATCATTCTAAACCCTTTGAATATTTTCCCACATTTATTCTAAACATAAACGTTCTCACAAAGTGAAAAATTTATTGAGTATAGTAGTAACTGTGGATGTTAAAAGATTTTCCACATGGTTGTACATGTAAACTCTATCTCCAAAATTAATTCTTTAGAACATCATGAACACAGGAACTGCTGAGGCTTTGAACAATACTTAAATGCATATATGCATTAGAATTCTTTCCAGTGTAGATGAGGGTTACAGAAACTGGATACACTGAAGACTTTCCGACATTACAGACACTGTGTGAGATTTTTATGATTGTTAAAATCACAAGAACAAAGAAATCGTGTATATTCAATGTTTTCATACAAAAGGTTTCTATCTAATGTGAACGTTTTTAACTCTTGGACCAAGTGAATCTAGTTAAGACTTTCTGATATTAGTTACAGGTATTAGGCTACTGACTAGTGTGAAGAGTTTCATGTCTGTTATGATCACAAGAGCAGCTGAAGGCTTTCCCACAGTTCTTATGTGCATAAGGCTTTACTTTAAAGTGAACTATTTCATGCCTGTTAAAGTCAATAGAATGAACAGCTTCCACATCTTTTACATACACAGGGTTTCTATCCTGTGTGATTTATTTCATGTAAATCAGGACAAGTTGATGTATTGAAAGTTTTTCTGTAATGTATATATGCAAAAGCCTTCTGTCCAATTGGAACACTTTCCTGCATGTTCAGCTGACTGGAGTGGGTAAATAGCTTTTCCACAATGCGTACATGCATAGCACTTCTCTTCAGTATGATCTCTTTCATGAACCTCCATAAATAGAAATTGGTGAAGGGTTTTACACAATGTATACATGAATTAGGCTTCTCTAAAGTGTGACTTCATTCATAACTGTTGATTACCGAGGTCACTAAAGACTTTTCCAAGATGTTTACATGCTCAAGACTTTTCTCCCGTGTGAATCTTTTCATGAATGTTCAGGTGATTGAAGAAGGTAAACTTTTTCACAATGCTTAAATGTGTAAGAATTAGTTTAATGTGAACTCTTGCATTGAGTCTTTAAGGAACTGAAATTGGTGGAGCCTTTTCTACAATGCCTAAATGAATAAGTTGTCTCTACAGTGTGATTCCTTCCACGTCTGTTACAGCTACTGAGGTTATTAAATGATATTCCACAATGCTTACTTACTTAAGGGTTTTTTCCGATGTGAATAATTTTATAGATATTGATATGACTATGCCAGAAAAATGTTGTTCACAGTGGTTGCATGGATAAGTCTTCTGCTTCTCTGTAGTGTGGGTGCTTTCATGTCTGTTACACCTACTGGAATTGTTGAAGGTTTTCAACAATGTCATGCATGAGGTTGCTCTGCAGTGTGGCTCCTTTCATGTCTGTTCCAATTACTGGGGTGCTTGAAGGCTTTTCCACAATGCCTACATGGGAAAGGCGTTTTTCCAGTGTGAGTTATTTCATGGATATTCAGATGCCTGGGATAGAAAAAGGCTTTTCCACAATGCTTGCATTTATAATTCCTCTCTGCCGTGTGCATTCTTTCATGAATGCTACAAGCACTGGAATTGGTGAATGCTTTTTCACAATGCTTACATGCATAAGTTTTTTCTCTAGTGTGAATGCTTTCATGAATGTTTCGATGAGAAGAACGGGTGAAGTTTTTTCCACAATGCTTACAGGCATAAGGTTTCTCTGCAGTGTGGCTGCTTTCATGTCTGTTACGACTACTGGGGTGGTTGAAGGCTTTTCTACAATGCTTACATGCATAAGGCTTTTTTCCAGTGTGAATTATTTCATGGATATTCAGATTCCTGGAACTAAAAAAGGTTTTTCCACAATGCTTACATGCATAACATTTCTCTGCAGTGTGGCGCCTCTCATGTCTGTTATGACTACTGCGGTTGTTTAAGGCTTTTCCCCAATGCTTACATGCATAAGGATTCTCTCCAGTGTGAATTCTTTCATGAATGTTTCGATAAGAAGAACTGGTGAAGTTTTTTCCACAACGCTTGCAGCCATAATGCTTTTGTCCAATGTCACTGCTCTCATGACTGTTATGATGACTGAATTGGGTGAAGGCTTTTCCATAATGTATAGAAGCATCTGGTTTCTCTTCTTTGTGAGTTACTTTTTGTTTCTCAAAACATGGTGCGTATTTTAATGTTTTGCTACGTTGCCTACAAATGTTTCTTTTCTCTTCAATATGACTTTTTTCATGGTTGGTAAGGTCACTGGAATCAATGAAGGATTCTTCACAGAGATTACATACAAATTGTTTTACTTCTTTATGGGTTCGTTTATCATTCTGGTCTTGTGTGTATCTCATGAAGACATCATCTTTGAGTTTATCTACAGTATGAGTTCTCTCCTGAGGCTGATCTAAACACAGACTCCTACAGACTTCCTTACATTGTTGAATTTTACAGTCTTTCTCTTTAGAAGAAGTTTCAAGTACCTGAAGAGATTCTGAATAACTGACATCTTTCAAATGTTTCTTATGTGTAAAAGCTTTTTCCACAGCTCCCTTATACAGGAGTGGTTTCCCTCTATTTTTTTTTCTCTGAGATACCCATGTAAGGATAAATGACCAATAATGTTTCTTACATGTAATGGAGTAACATGAGCTCTTACTCTGGATGGCATGTCTTTATTGATTATAATCTCAGGAATAGTTTGCTGGGTTTTTTTTATCACACTCAGTATGACATTCATATCCATGGTCTTTCTCAATCCTCTGAATTCTGCAAAAAAAAAAAATGAGAAAAACAATATTGAAACCCAGGAGAAATATTGGAGGCTGGCCTGGGTGGAACACAACAATACTATCTCAGAGGGAACAGATAAATGGTATCAATGTCAACGACAATATGTTTTGCATGAAAAGTCCCTGCCATGTGTGAAGAAGCAGAGAACTGACTTTCCCTCTCGAACAATTAAAAGGAGCTGTATCATAGGTTTAGAGGTTAAGAACAATTCTCGATTTGTAAGTAAACCAGATATAATGACAAGGATTTATGTGAAGACTTCACAAATTTTGATAAACTTGATATGAAGCATTTCTTGCATTTTCTGCCTTCCACAAATATTTTTGTCAAAGATGTTGTACAAAAACATAACTCAGACACGAAATGATATAAAATCATTAAGAGTTATAAAGGGAGTAAACAGGAAGGAAAAAGTCCTGGTGTTTGTAAACTAAATAACAGGCACATGAAGTGGTGAACCACTGTGGCATGTCAGCATTCTAAATACTCAGCCAGTGACAGTTAGCTAATTATCATCTATACCCATCTATGGTCATAGGAGACTAGGGTCACTTCATGGAAAAATGACTCAATCAGATTGGCCTGGAAACAACATCTGTATGAGCATTTTCACATTCCTGAGTAAGGAGGGTTAACTATGTTTGGTATCTCGCTTTGGCAGGAGATCAGGGTCTGTGTATAAAACGTATGTGCTAGTTAGTTTTGATCTACTTGACACAAACTAAAACCCACATTTGGGAAGAAGGAACTAGACAGCAGAAAATGGCTTTATCAGATTGACATTTTAGACATGTCTCTGGTAGCTTTGTCTTGATCACTGTATGAGGTAGAGTGGCCTAGTTCACTATGGGTGATATTCCCCTAGAGATGTGGGCTAAGGTTGAGTAAGGCAGGTAGCTGATTTAGGGATGAAGATCACTCCAGTAAACAGGATTTCTCCTTTACTTCTACTTCAGTGCCTGGTTCCAGATTTCAGCCATGCTTCAGTTCCTGCCTTGGCTTCCCTTTATGATGGGACTGTGACAAGGAAGTATAAAATTGTCCTCCTTTTAAAAAAGAGTTGGTCTTTTCTTTTTTCTTTTTAGTCACAGCAAAAGAAAGCAAACAAAGCACAGCACTGATGCTCAAAACCTCAGAAGTATGAACAGAAAGTAAAACCTTTCCATATAGTGGGATGTTTTATGAATAATCCACTGGAAACTTATTTCCAGGCTCAGTCTCATGTGACATATTTGTGATATTAATAGATAACACACATGAAATACACAAATATTGAATGTCACGGTTCAGTGCTCCATTAAATGAATTTGTGCAGAATCATTTTTCACTTAGGTATATTTGGAGCATTTGGCAGGTTCTCAGTTGTCCCGTGAATCTCAAATGTATAATATAAATTATTTTCTACTGAATATAAATTACCCCATATTCCTGTTGAGATCTTTAGAGTCCTCTTCAAAATATTCTTCTAGTGCTTTTTCTAGAATAAAATCCAGAGAAGACATTATAACACAGTTATATACATCATAAAAATTACTGCAACCTAGTTCTTATGATATGGGTATACACACTAAATTCCCCACATTTTCACTTCAGGAACTCAGTATCAATATAACACATATAAGCAGGACACGTTGAATAGTTCAAGCCACTAGTGTGTCCTGGCTGCTCAGAACCAAAATATTTACACAGAAGCTGTATTAATTAAATCACTGCTTGGCCAATTAGCTCTAGATTCTGATTGGCTAACTCTTACATCTTAATTTAACACATTTCTATTAATCTGTATTTCACAAGGAGGTTGTGGCCTACCACCAAAGTCTTAGCATATCTATGTCTGGCAGCAGATCCATGGCCCCCCTCACTCCACCCTTTTTCTCCCAGTATTCAGTCCTGTCCTCACTGCCTAGCTAAGTAATGCCCTATCAACAGAACAAGGGCCTTCATTTATTAATGGTACTCACAGCACACAGGAAACGCCCACATCAAGGACACAGTTGTTCACTGACTGAATAAGCAATGGGAGCATGTAGTACTTTTTACCTATGGAGATCAGGTTCAAAAATATTTTCTTCATCACATCTCTGTAGAGCTTCTTTCGACTTGAATCCAACACAGCCCACTCCTCTGAGGTGAAGTTCACTTCCACATCCTCAATATTTACTGGATCCTAAGAGTACATACATTAATTAGAATGGTTGATTTTCACTGATGGACTGAAAGGATACATAATCATTTGTATATATGTTTCTTACAAAATTCTAAATCATCATACAAATAGGATTTACTGAAGAATATCACGGGAGGCTATCTTGATTACTTGATGACCCACTGTCGCATTTACTATTTATTAATGTGTCATTTAATGGCAGCTTCACACTTCTTAATTTTAAATATGAGACTCTTCAAAGGTGATATGAAATAAACTGTTTCTGCCTTAAGTCACTTTCCTCAGAATAATCTGTGACAGCCAGAGGAAAAGCCTGATATAAGGTATAGCAAGGTGGAAATCCAAGCAGAGGTAGAGGATGGAAGAGGTGGAGTCAAGATGATGTCATGAAGTTGCTGAAGGAGGAAGATGCCAAAACTTTCCCAGTAAACCACACCTTCATGGTGACACATAGATTAATAGAAATGGGTTAACTGAACATGTAGAGTTAACTATTAAGAAGGCTAATAGTCCAAAAAGCACATAATTAATATTAAGCCTCAGAGTGATTATTTTATAAGCAGCTGTAGGAGCTAGTGAGCAAGAAGCAGTAGGTGGAAAGAAACTGGTCCAGGGCAACCAGAGGAATAATGGAGAATATTTGTAGCTACATAATGGTGCCCAATGTTTGGAAACATACATCTATGTAAAGCCTAAGAAAGCATCAAAAAATGGCTCCTGGTCCCACAAAAACAGAAATCAATTGGAGCTCTTTGGTAGCCATATTTTTTCAGATAGTGTCTGTTTGCTGATGGCTAAGAGAGACACTGCTGCTTTAATACATGGCATCCAGGATCATGCTGGTGCCAGGAATGGCTCTGGCTCTTTCGAGAGGTCCTGGTGTGGAGCACTTATGGTGTTGTGTGAAGCTTGCAGTAAGTGCTTGTTGGAGCTGGGGTGGTGAACATGGTTTGCAGAGCTAATGGTAAATATACCTCCACCATATTGAAAGGCTGAGAGAGGCAGAGTCAGAATCCAGGGCTTCAGCAACCATACTCTTTACCATGTAAAAAAGCAAAACAAAACAAAACACTCCTTCTCTTAAAAGGATTTCAGACACACAATAGGGCAAACTCAGACATAAAAGACATCTAAACGAGACACAGTGTGTTTCAAACATGTGCATAGCCTTCAGTGAGAGAGCCCAAAAGGAGTACAGACAGATAAACAGGCATAAGTGAAACAGTTTTAAAAAATAAAACAAAGGCTTTAAAGAGTCAGTAAAAATAGCATAAAGGAAATAATTCAATTAATATTGGAAAATACACAAAGACTCGGACTGTGCATATCATTGTGCTTTCTTTGAATTTTTTTTTTTACTGCAGAGACATTTGATTCCATTGACTGATAACCAAAACCATGATACCTATATTCAAACTATCTTGACTACAGAATTTGAGTTTCAGGATATGTTACTTTGTTTTTTTTTTAATTGGCACAATTATTTTTTCTAAGGCAAAACTGGAGACAATATAATTCCAATTACTGTCATACTCCAACCTTACTATATACAGAACACTTTCTCCTCCAGATTCTTCCTGTTATCTCCACCTCAATCTGAGCCTTTCCAGTCAGAGCTTGTGTCTCTGATTTAACATACCAACTGTTTTCCTCAGGGATCACTTCCCATGTTTCCATCAGTTTTTCAGCACAGGATGATTATAGTCTTAATTGGAAACTCGGTACAACCCAAGACCTAGCTCATATCCAATCATCTATTTTCAGCACCAAGTACATTCCTACCAGTTCTTGTTTGGCAGACCCCGCCCTCCAGGGACAGCACCACTGAAAGTGTGCAAGACAATGGAATTCAGCCAAGTATTTGGAAATAGATGAAAGGCTTCCAGCCACATTTGATCACATCCACATTATACAGGAAGTGGGTTTCCAACAGCAATGTACAAACTAAACACATACACCAAAACAACCTAGTGCCCCAAGGCATATATTCTGCCAATATTTAAGAAAAAGCCATCAAAGCCTTAGCTGTTGCCTTCAATCTTTTTTGAAGGTATACAAAAAGAATCCCCAAAACTTACAAAATACATGATGAACAAAACCGCTTTGCCTTGGGAGAAAGGCTCTGTTCCCTCTTAACATGCACATCCCACTCTGCAGAGACTCTTTTACATCTTCTACCTTTTCTCTAATTTCACGTAGCAGTTCTTTCAGCTCCTCAATTTCTTTCTCATATTTAGTAAATGATCCTTCAGCCTCCTTCATCTGCTCATTTAGTACAGCCATTCTCTTCTCAATGACTTCAGTAGATTTGCCATACTGTGCCACTGCCTCATCATACTGAGAGTTGTAAGCGTAGGCCAAACCCAACTGGTAGTGAGTCTCTGCAAGGAGATGGTCATGGGCTCCAAATACTGTTCTGAGGCTTAATCAAGCCTGGAACTCCTCCAAAGTTTGGATATATTTCTCAGATTCAACACTAACTTCTCCAAGTTTAATATGGGCTTGTGCAGCATAAAGCTGGGCTTCTTTCGTTTCTTGCCTTTTAAAAATGATCTTTGCTAAATCCAGCATATCCCAGGCAAGCTCTAGTTCCCAATCTCCTCCTATTCATTTTCTTGAAGAAACTTGTTTTCAAGAACTGATTCATTTGTGTTTTCTTCAGCCTAGTCATTTTCTTTGTCTTCTTCCTCCAAGCCTTCAGTTTCTTCACCCTCCTTCATCTGTTCTACTCTCTCTTGTGTTTCTTCATTAGCAGACATCTTAAATTTGTCTTCATGTGCTTTCTCCATGGCCTTCTGGGAGACCTTGGTCTCAACCGCATCTCCAGCTGCCTCAGACTCTTCTACAGGTAGCATAGCTTCCTCCTGTGCAGGAACCAGCTCTGGCTTGACCTTCTCTAGACCAGGACCATCTTTAGTCTCTGTCAGTTCAGTCTTTCTGCAGAAGTCTGTGATTCACTAGGAGTCTGATCTCCTACAGCTGATGGTCCATCAACTGAACCACTGTTCAGAAGAATTGTAAGCATGGCTCTCAGAGACATCTGACCCAGCCTCTGCAGCCACCGCAGGTGACACTTCATCTTGCCCTGACAGTTGCTCAAGAACAGTCGTTCCTAGTTCACTCTCAGAGGCAGACACCTGATCCTTTGGTTCCTCCCCACCCACGTCCGACTTGACTGTGGCATCTACTGTTTCAGCTTCTCCCTTCATGGCAGTGCCCTGCTTTTCTGGAGCCCCATCAGGCTTAGCTTCTGAAGTTTCTTTTGCCTTTTCCCCACCCTTTTTCTCCTGAGGCAGTATTTCTCTGCATTCTTTATTTTGAACATAAGCTCCAGAAATTGATTTTCCTTCTTCAGCACACAATGATGCCTGTTTTGTCTTCCCAGAAGTGACCTCAGCTTCATTCAGTCCTGATATTGCTGCTTCTTTCTTTTGCCTCTCCAGAGGATTCAGTTAGCTGCTTTGAAGTCGATTCAACTTTTCCCTCTAGCTTCTCTGCAGGCTCACTTATATCCATATCTTCTCTTCCACCCTTCTCCACTTGACTTTACTTTTTTTCTTCTTCTTTTTGTGTATTACTTTTTATTGCAGCTCTGGTTTGAGTTCATCCCTAATTCATAGTTCGATTCTCCCTGGTGGACTGACACACCCAAGATGGAGACCCATTGCCCGCAGTGCCCAGACACGGGTTGTACCCAGCAGCGTCTCTGGTCTCACACTGTGCTTTCAGCTTCTTTTTCCCGGCCAGTTCTTGCACTGGGGTCAGAAGCATGTCTTTTCAGTTCAGTGGCCCTGATTGATCCAGTAACCCCTTCTCAGTGAGGCTTGGGGTTGTGGGCATCCACGTAGAAGTTCCTGGTGACCTTGGGAAGAGCAAACTCGACTCCTTCCAGGTCAGGAGTCAGCACAATCTGGCAGCCCAGTCTTGAGTTCTCCTGGAGCAGCGGGACCATGTCCAACATATCGTCCTCCCTCTCCTCAGTAGGAGGGAGGAGATCCAGGTGGGTCTCACTCACATACACATGGCAGGTGGAACATACAAGGGAGGCTTCGCAGGCCCCTTCCAGGTCCACCCCGTGGCACTGGGCCAGGTGAAGAACATTGTCCCCAACTCTGCCCCTCACCGGGATCTGCCGACCAGAGCGGTCGTTGACCCTGGAGACAGACAGGGTGCAGACACTGTGCCGAGGCCGGCCTGCGGCTGAGTCGACTTTACTCTTCTGTAACAGTTTCACGCTTTAACAGAGACTTGCTTCTGCCTTTTTGGCTTGTTTTTCTCCCATATATTGGAAAATATATTCACTTTTTTTGTGACATATGATAGTTTCAATAATATAATAGGATCTAAAATCAACATTCAATAATCAAAAATATTTATCTACTCCAATCAATACCGGGATTAAAGAGAAAAATCAGGTACAAAATCTCTTTCAGAGTAACATGAAAAGAATGATTTAGAAATAAATGGGAAAACAGGGTAAAAGACAATGACAACCTAAAATGGTAAAAAAAAATATTAATACTCCTGTCCATGAATAATACTGTACAAATAAATATTCCATTTGAGAGAGTGCCTTGGTTATACTCACAGTATTCCTATGACATTGCAGCCTGCCTTGTTCAACCATTCAAGGAGAGAAATATCTGCTGAGACACCCTGTCTCCCTTTGGCAAATAATTTCAGGAAGGACCAACTACAAACCAATACATAGCCCAGTAAGCTGCATATACTTTCTCTTTCCCAAGCCCCTTTAAGGATCATATAAAGGGTCCCAGGAAGCTTGTTCCTGTTGCACAGTTGAAAAATTCACTGACATTTGCTGTCTGTGTTAATGACCAGTGTGGTTTGTTGAAGTCAGACTCTGCCTTCTTTCCAGCTTGTTGTGTACTCATTCTGTAACCTGAAATCTGACATTGGAAATAGTATGTTTTTTTTTTCTTCAAGGAAGCTCATCCATGCAATCACTTCTACTTAGAGAAGCAGCCTAAGGTAAACCAAACAACAACCCAGTTCCTAGGCCATGATTCCCTTCACAGGGATCAACCTGAACAAGTCTGAAACAGCTTTTCAAACACCAATGCTTTTCCATCAAGAATGTTTGGGGGGAAAAATCCTAATTTAAAGTTCTCTTTCTCTGTGACTAAAAATTTTACTCAGTCTTATAGAGGGAACAATTGAATCCTCTATCATCATGATCACACACACACACACACACACACTTAATGAGGAGTTTAGAATTGGGGTATGAAGCCTAAACAGGTCATTTGTTTATCTTATCCAAGTGTGGCTTGGTGTTCATGAGCCATATTAAGAAAAATATAAAATCACAAAGGTGATGACCAGAAAAATCTAAAGCAGCACGGATACGCCTGTAAGAGACATTGGGAAGACATGACTTTACCCAGGTTCCTTCACACCACAGATTGAATTCAGTGTCACCAACCTGATTGGGCTGCAAGTTCTGGAGAAGTACAGGCTCCAGGTGCCTTTTACCTCCTGGAAGAATGTGGCCTGAGACAAAGTAGTTTCCCTGTAATAGAAAGGCAGGAGGTCTTGTGCATAGCTGCCCACTTTGCATGCAATTCCAGTGCTGTAGGAAGTATGGAGTTGTGCAGGACACAAGTCAGAGCACACCCTGCACAGCATCATGGGAACATCAAGGCCGCAACGACACAGCCTCAACACTGTAACAAATGTACAACTCTCGTCATGAGGAGACCAGGGAAACTTCACCATTCCTTGTATATCAAGGCATCAGGACCTAAAGTCAGTAGAAGGGAATATCATAGAGGACCAAAACCACAAGCCTCAGAAGATAAACACAATTCAAAGATGGTGGCAATAGTGAGGCTTCCTGAATGAAGAGTCCAAGAATAAGAATATAAAAATGTAAATTCCAGATATAAGAATGTAGAAATAAAGAAATATAAAGTTGTAAGCCTAAAAGAATGAAAGCAGAATGTCAGCAGCTTTCTCAGAATCTACAAGATTAACCATTAACAGTGGGCTACTCCATTTTACAACCCATAACTCTATTTGCAAGCCTGAAGAAGTGCCCTGCAAACTTAGGCTTGCTCTGAAAACTGAGGATCAACTTTTAGATAACCCTCTTAGCCACCTGTGACCAGAAATTGATGTGAGCTGAACTATGTTTTAAAGGATGGGATGTATGTGACTTTTGACATTTTGTTCTTATACTGTCCCCTACCCTTCCCTGCTCGGCAAAACTGGCAGTGTCAGGGGAGGTACAACGCCTTGGTAAACACTATTAAAGAATGCCAGGGAAAAACAAAGGACTAATCATATACACTAGTTTAACTGAGCAATGGAAATTGCAAAGAAGGGCAATTTGAATCTGAATTTTACCTTGAGATTGTAAAAATTCTTTAGTTATTGCCTATACTTACTATAAAAGGAGGAGTTCGAAAAGCAGCCTTTGCCACAGCCTTCCCAATGCATCTCTGACTGTGGTCTCAGCTAGCTCATAAGCTAGCTGTTCCCATGAACATTTTTTTTTAATTTCTTATTTTTCCTGGAATACAGTTTTCTTCTGGTTCATTAGACTATGGTGGACTATCTCCATCTTTGCAGGCCCCTGTAGACCCAACGCTGAATATTTATGCAATTCATTGGACATTTGTGGAAGGTAAGTAACAGCATTCCTGTTTGATGAAAGAGACATAACGACTAGATATTGTGACTCAGGATGCTAAGTCCAAATTCAGTAAGTAGATAGAAGGAATTCCTAGGTCTGTCTAGACATAGAATTGAAATGGATGGCCTGCTTTGTAAACATGTGAGTTTATCTTCAGAGTTTATTTTGGGACAAAAGTTGAGAAAATGACTCCATTAGATTGGCTTGTAGGTAACTTTGAAGGGAAACTATCTTGATTAATGAGGGGAAGCTGGAATCTGTATAGATCCTAGCAGATGAGAGATGCCAACAGCATGGATGACTGCCAAGGACAGAAGCAGTTATGGACTTGAGGTAGGCTGAGTCTAGGAGTCAAGTGATGTGTACTGTGGCTAGTAGGACAGAAAAGTTGTGTCCCCTTAGCCCTTTGAAGACTAGACTATCATGAGTGAAGCCCAGATGAAGGACACTGAGCTACACAATGTGATTAACAATTTTGAATTTGGGGTTTGCTTTGAGCTAATGGTACCTGTGCTCTGCTTCTTTCCTTTTGAAATAAAAAGTCCATATCATATACTTGATTTTACTGGAGCCCAGAGAGGAGACATTTTGGATTTAAGAGACACTAAATATTTAAAGTGTATAAGTTTTTAAGACTGTGGGATTCCTACAGTTTTGCTCTGATTTATATTGTATTAATAACATGAGATCATAGGGACAAACAGGAAAAGAAAAGTTATGGTGTAATAGTGATGAATCTGTATGTCAATATCACAAGGAGTTAATTGTGCTGGATAGGGTTTTGTCCACTTGACACAAGCTACAGTCATCTGAGAAGAGGGAGCTTCCATTGGGATAATGATTCCATCAGATTTGCCTGTTGGCTGGGCTGGAGAGATGGCTCAGCGGTTAAGAGCATTGCCTGCTCTTCCAAAGGTCCTGAGTTCAATTCCCAGCAACCACATGGTAGCTCACAACCATCTGTAATGAGGTCTGGTGCCCTCTTCTGGCCTTCAGGCATACACGCAGAAAGAATATTGTATACATAATAAATAAATAAATATTTTTTTTTTAAAAAAAGATTTGCCTGTTGGCAATCTGTGGGGGTATTTTCTTGATTAATAATTGATATGTGAGGACCTAGTCTGCTGTGGTACCACCCATTATTATCATATGGGACTGAGTTCTATAAGAAATGAAGGTGAGGAAGTGTTGAGGAGCAACCCAGTAAGCAGTATTCTTCTATAATCTCTGATTCTATCCTAGTTTTTATCTCAGCAATAAAAAGAAATAAAAAATAGCTCTTCTGAGGCTAAAGAGGTAACTCAGATTTAGTGGACTGATGGGTCTTGCAAAGAGTAAATGCTTGATTCCCTGCACCACATGGTGGCTCACAACTCTCTATAACTGCAATGCCAGGGCATGGGAATCTTATACCTTCTTTTTCTTTCTTCCTTTCTTTTTTTAAAATATCCAACTACAAGGATTTATTTCAGCCAGCTGAGACTATACTAAGTTATTCATGCCCTAAGTGGTGCCGAAAGTTCTTCTGTTTGTGTGTTGCTTTCATTGGTTGAATGAAGAGACTGCCTTGGCCTTTTGATAGGGCAGCCCTTAGGTGGGCAGAGCAGACAAAACAGAATGCTGGGAAGAAGGGCAGTGTGGCAGACACCATGAATCTCCAACCTGAAATGGATGTAAGTTAGAATCTTGTCAGTAAGCACAGTGACATTGTGATATACAGATTTAATAAAATGGGTTAATCAAGATATAAGAGTTAGCTCAAAAGAGGCTAAATATAATGGGCCAGGCAGTAATTTAATTAATACAATTTCCATGTGGTTATTTTGGGGTTAAGCTAGCTGGGATGCAGTCTGCCACTCCTGCTACACCTAAGTGTAGTCCCAAGCATTTAGACCAAATCGCACATCCTTTAATCTTGCTCAACAGTACAGTGGGAGCTTTTGCCCCAGCAGGCAGTTTAACAGTAGTAAGATAAGCAGTAGCTAGAGAGTGAGGTTTATACCCCTTTTTGGCCTTTAAAAGAGGTTAAAATGTATTTATGTATGATCTAGGAGGTCCTTCTGTATTTGTGTTGCTTTTATTAGTTGAATAAAAAAACTGCCTTTGCCTTTTGATAGGGCAGCAATTAGGTAGGTGGAGTAGACAGAACTGGATGCTGAAAAGAAGAGCAGACAGAGATTACCACCATGAAGCCAGCCGCCAGGTCAGACATGGTGATTCTTGCCCGATAATCCATGACCTCTTGGTGAAATACAGATTATTATAAATGGGTTAAATCCAGATGTGAGAATTAGCCAATAAGAGGCTAGAGCTATGACTTTTCATGACAATGAGACGTGCCTGTTCTTGGTAGAATAAATCTACTTCAAGAAGAAGACAGGCATCGAATAGGCTTCTTATAGAGTTGGTTAGCCATTTGGGCAAGAAACTGCTCTTGCCTGAACTGTTGCATAAACAGGACATAAAGAAACCGCAGAGAGATGACTGCTGAACTTGCCAAAGATAAGATTATCCTTTGGGGTTCCTCCAAGACATTCTGCAGGAAACAGAAAAAAGTGACTAAACTATCTTTAAAATTTCCTGCTTCATGGGAATGTGTGCTGGATACTATGGGCCTGTACGCTGAAGATGGATGACCCAACATTACAGAAAAACTCTGAGTGATTGTCCAGGAAGTAAGATGTCTCTGTCATTTCTAGAGATTTGGAAGTTGCTTATAATGCACTTCCAATTTACATAGAAAATACGAAGACTTTGATAGAGCTGAAGAATAGATAGATAATTATAGTCATAATTTTCCTTAGTTATGATAAAAGATAAAGTAGATATAAAAATTGTAACTATAATTCTTGCTGATAACTGTTTTGTTACTATGGTAAAATGAAAGCCTTCATTTTTTGTTTAAACACAAAAGGGGAAATGCTGTAGGAGGTCCTTCTGTATTTGTGTTGCTTTCATTGGTTGAATAAAGAAACTGCCTTGGCCTTTTGACAGGGCAGCAACTAGGTAAGTGGAGTAGACAGAACTGGATGCTGGGAAGAAGGTCAGAGAGAGATTGCCACCATGGAGCCAGCAGCCAGGCCAGACATGGTGATTCTTGCCCGATAAGCCATGACCTCATGGTGAAATACAGATTATTAGAAATGGGTTAAATCAAGATGTGAGAATTAGTCATTAAGAGGCTAGAGCTAATGGCCAGGCAGTGATTTAAATGAATACAGTTTCAGTGGGATTAAGTTGGGTGTTAGCTAGCCAGGCGGCCGGGACCAAAAGCAGGCCCTCTCTTCTACTACACATGTACTGCATAAATGTGGAACACAGACATACATGCAAACAAAGCATGCATAAAAATGAATAAATTTAAAAAACCAAGATAACAACAACAAACATCCCTTATATATAAAGCCCTGAGAAAGCATCATAAAAAGACATCAAATACTTTTTGATGAGGAAGTTTTTATGTAACGAATCACTGAAAAGTCTGTTACATCGTTAAAGATGCAGCACGTTTTGGTTGACATTCAGAAATTACAGAGACAGGATATTCAAATTCAGAATGATCACATCCAATTGCAGTTTTATAAACATCAACATTAAAATTAATTTAAAATGAGATATATTTAGATAATATACTACGTTCTCAGGTATCTTATCATCCCCAAATGTTTGATGTAAATTCCTCTCTCTTGAGTATAAGTTACCCCAGATTTCTCCTGAGACTCTGGTAGTCCTCTTCAATATTTTCTTCATGTGTTTTCTCTAGTAGTAAATCCAAAGAAATCATGACTTAGTCAACATTATAAAAATTTATTACATTCTAAATTTTATGATGTGACCAGGCACTTTAAATTCACTACATGTTCCCTTTCGATATTTCAAACCAGAAAGCACTATACACATAAGCAGGAAACAGTTGTCTGAATGAATAAGTTAAGGAATCATAGTGTGTTTTACCTATGGAGATCAGGTTCATAGTTTTCCTTCATCACATCTCTGTAGAGCTTCCTTTGACTAGAATCCAATAAAGTCCACTCACCTGAAGTGAAGTTCACAACCAAATCTTCAAAAGTTACGGGGTCCTAAAACAGTGCACATATTGGGATGGGTGGTTTTACCTGACAGGTTGACAGGATGCAGAACCATCTAGCACATGTGCTTTGGAAGACACTTCTAAGTGGTTATGCAGATAAAGGTTAACTTGAGGAATTATAGGATTACATGAATTAATGTGAGAAAAACCACTCACGGTGCATGGAAGCAATCTCTGGCTTGTATGCAGGATTACAATAGAGGAAGAATGAATTGAACACTCACGCACTCATTCTTGATTGTGGTTATGTACAGAAGTTTCTATATCTTGGTCCTGCAGTGTTAAGTCCCAAAGAAACATACAGAGGCTTATATTAAATATAAACAGCTTGATCTATTATTAGCTCAGGCTTACCTAGCTCTTAAATTCAAATAAACCATGATTCTTGTCTATGTTAAGCCATGTGGCTTGGAACCTTCTCTCAGTGAGACATTCTCATCTTACTTCTTCGGTCCCTGGATGGTGTTTGGCTCTCTGCCTTAACTCCTCCCAGAATTCTTAGTCTGTTGGCCCCAATACACTTCCTGTCTGGCTACGCTCCAATCAGCATTTTACTAAAACCAGATGAGTGACAAATCTTTACAGTATATAAAAGCATTATCCCATAAGATGATTTGACCATCTGTTTCACACTCTTCCCTTAAGATTTCTATCATGAATTACTGAACCCTTCAACCATGAGAAGAAAGAAAACTTTTTCTGCCTTAAGTCATATTTGTCTGCTAGTTTATCACAGCTATAGGAAAAGCCTAATGTAGAAACAGACACAAAGTAGTCGGGCCATTGTTGAAAACAAGCCTGACCAGGTTCTCTGGGCATTTTGAACGGTGTGTGTGTGTGTGTGTGTGTGTGTGTGTGTGTGTGTGTGTGTTGTAAAAATAGTTTTTTTCTTAAGGCAAAGATAAAGAGTGTGAGCAAGAGAGAGAGAGAGATCAGCATTCTAGAAAAAGCAAATCTGAGTGGATCATTTTGGTAGGTGCTATATATACAAAAATAATGAAAGAAATGCTTACAGAAGAGGCACAGATCAGGAAGGCTCAGAGTAGAACAAGGATTTAGTTTCAAACTAAGGTGTGTGGGGGGGGCATTACTTTGTTATTTTGTTCAAGAACTTAGCTTCATTCTGCCCTGGGACCAGAAATTTAAAGGAACTTATGTTGAAAAATAAAGAAGTACTTCAGTAAGTGAAAAGAGTATGAGCAAGCTTAAAATGTTAAGACATGAGGTGATGAGAAATCAGCTGTAATTGGTATGAAATTAATTCTAGGCCCTGGGAGAATAGTGAGACAGAACAAGAGAAACAACCTGAGACTTTACTTGGGTTTTGCACCCAACACCCTGTGAGTATTCTTTGAACAATCATCTGTATATAACCTTGAACCACATCTGCTATCAGGTTTCATGTTTTGAAAAAAGATGGCAATGCGTTAGCCCCTCCGACTCCTTATCAATCCCTTATTTTTATTCAATTGCATTTTGAAACACATCTGCTAACAGTGGAAAATGGCCTGAAAGTAATGTGTCATTTTGGGGAATGATGTGGGAGTGATTTCTTATTAACAAAGAAACTGCCTGAGCTCATTGATAGGCCAACCCTTACGTGGGTGGAGTAAACAGAACAGGATGCTGGGAGAAGGAAGCTGAGTCAGGAGATGCCATGATGTTCCCATGCCAGGCAGACGCAGGTTAAGATCATTCCTGGTAAGCCAACTCATGGGCTACACAAAATATTAAAAATGGGTTAGATTAATATGTAAGAGCTAGCCAATAAGAGGCTAAAACTGATGGGCCAGATAATGTTTAAAAGAATACAGTTTCCATGTAATTATTTCAGGGTAAAGCTAGCCATGCGGGCGGCTGCTCATGTACCTTAGTCACACTGTGTTTTCAAAATTAGCATCTAGGGAAATCCTTTTTACCATTTTGCTTCTGAATGAGGCATATGATTAAAATCAGAGGCATAATGGGAAGGGCATATGGAGGGAACAAGGCTTTAAATGTCCCGCTTAGTCAAAATGCAGAACCCGCTGCGCATGCTCAGCCACCAAATCTTCCTTTCAAAGCCCAAAGCAATAATTGGTGACCCAACTCTCTTCATACCCACAGTTTGGATATTTTAGGAAGGTTATTGAAGAGAGGGATCAAGAAAGACCTTGAACTAAAATTACTAAAAACAGGAGCAGCAAAGCAGGTCATTTTCAATCCTCTGATACTGTAGGATGGAACTTGCCAATATATCTGCTGGTCCTGTACTTGCAACTTAAAACTTACTGACCCTCTCTAGTGTTCCTTTCCCTTCTCTCACTGTATACATTGGCTATGATTCTGTGAGCTAACACTCCTCAATAGGGTATAATGCCTTGTTATGTGAAAAACTGATGAGCATGGAAAAACCTCAGTAGTCTGTTAAGTTTTAAGCTTTGCTACCAATAACCCTTTAATTACAGGTGGTTAAGCCAAGCATTGAGATGCATACCTATGATCTTGATAGTCATGACAGTACAGAAGGGGATCATTAGATTAAGACCAGCCTGGGCTACAATATTTTGAATCAAAATAAATTATTGAAAAAAAGAGCAAAAAAGGAAGACAGACTCCAAAATAATAAAACATGAAGACGTCCTTCTTTTTTCTTATTTTTCCAAGAACTTTCGGTGCATCATTAATTTACCAATTTGTGATATATCATTTTTTTAAATGTTAGCCACCAATATTATAAACCTAAAACTGTCTTCATTCTGTCTCATAGACTTGTTAACACCGTGGTTTTTCATTAATTTTAGGAATTTAAATTTTTCTTTCTTGATTTGTTCCTTGATCTAATTATGATTTACTAGAATGTTGCTCAGTTTCCATGAGTCTATACTTTTTGTAATTCTATTGCTGATAATAACCACCTTTAGTCCACTTGACAAATAGGCTACTATTTCTCTATATTTGTAGAGATCTCTTCCTGTCCGAATATGGTTGAGTTTGGAGGAGTTTCCATGGGCTCCTGAGAAGATTGTGTATTCTTCAGTGTTTGGCTGGATTGGTCTAGTACATGTCTACTAGGTCCACTGATTTGTTTAGCTTTTCATCCAGATGAATCAATCAATTGATAAGAGTAGGTTACTGAAGTCATATATTACCTATAATTTTTGATCTAGTAGTATGTCTTTTACAAAATTGGGTACCCGTGTTTGTTGTGCATGTTAATGTTGCAATTTCCTCTTATGAGTGTTCCTATGAGTATAAATTGATACTATATCTCTTTTTGAAGTGTTTTGGTTTGAAGTTGATTTTATCAGATACACAATAGCCATGCCTTCTTGGTTCATTTGCATGGAAGACCAGTTTAAATTTCTTTTACCCTAAAATGGTATCCATTATTGACTGTCAGGTAGGAATTAAGATTTTTTTTTCCATGTGAGACATACTTTCTCTTTGTGGCCCTAACTGTGCTGGAACTCACTATGTAGATGAGGCCAGCCTCAAACCCAATAATCTGCTTGTCTCTGCCTCTCAAGAGGTGGGATTAAAGGTGTGTGCTACTACCGCCTGGCAGGAATTAAGACATTAACATTAAGAGCTATTAATAATCAGACATACTGGTGCATTATGTCTTTGAAATCATCAACAAGGTTGACAAATTCAACTGTTTAGTTGTTTTCAGTTGTTGTTTTTGCTTCTTTGTGTTTTTTTTCAAGACATGGTCTCTCTGTATAGCACTGTCTGATCTAAAACTCACTCTGTAGAACAAGTTGGCCTCAAACAAAGAGTCATCTGCCTCTGCGTCCCAAGTGCTGGGATTATTGGCATGAGCCTTGGCTGACCAGCTGAACTGCTTACGTTTTTTTTCTTTTGTTTACTTGATACAACCTAGAGTCATCTTGGAAGGGGAAATTGAGAAAATTCCTTCAAAGATTTGCTTGTATGTACATATATGTGTCATATTTGTGGTTAATGGTCAATTTTGGAGTTCCCAGCCCATTGTGGGGAGTGCCGTCTGTGTGTAGGTGGTCATGGTGGTATAGTAAAAGTAAATGAACATGAATATGACAACAGGCCAGAGGGAAGCATTCATTATTATCTTTGCTTCAGGTTCGGCTTCCACGCTCTGCTTTGAGTTCTTACTTTCCTTTGTGCTGTCTTACTTTCCTTTGTGATGGACGATATAAGCTGTAAACTGAAATAAAGCCTTTTTCCCAAAGCAAAAATAAATATGAAATGACACACTTGAAACTCAAATCTTACGTCAGAGATGAGGCTCATCAACATAATACAAGATATAAAAGAAAGAATCTCACCCATTGAAGACACAATAGAAGAAATGGATATGTAGCTCAAAGAAAATGTTAAATCTAAACTCTCTTGACACTGAATATCCATGGGACCATGCGGAAAACAAGGATAATAAGGAAAAAATCCAGGTCAAAGGCACAGGAATTATTTTACCACACTCAAAGAAGAAAAATCACTACCCTAAAGAACAGATGCATTTTATCTGAATATTGTGTATTAAAACTAGATATTGTCAAAAACAGAAACAAGAGAAAACAGTTTGAGTATACCTTATCTTCTGCTCATTTTGAGTGAGATTTTCTTCTCCTTGTTTCAGGCATGTTGCCAAGTTACTAGTATGAGCTCGCTAAGATATTCATGTAGGCACTTTCTGTTATGGATGTACCTCATTTTCAGTTGTCTATGGTATGTCCCCATAGAGTTTTTGTTCCAGTGGTGGCCCAAGGAAAGTCTCAGACACCCTGAATTTGAGGCAACAGGCACTTGGGAGATATGACTCAATTTCCAGGGCAGCAAACACTCTTGACTACAGAGTTGTCTCTCTGAGCCCTAGACAAAATTTTGCTATGAATTCTTTTCTTATTCTTGGCTATTCTGACTTGTGAAAGATGAACTAATAAATAGATCTGAGCAATGAACTGTTGCCTCATCCCTAATCCTTGAGTTTTCTTTTCCAGTCCTATACCAATTCCTGTGCACAAACGCATTTGCAGCTGTCTCCTGCCTCCAAGTCCTGGTTTTCCTTTTATGGCACAAGTTTAGAATGTGCAGAGCAAAATGAAGGCAGTGTCTTGTGGAAAAGGCAGGTGGGGAGCACTGACTAACCCTAAAAAGGTTTGAATTGCCAAAAGACGAGCTTCCTTAAGTGTATTGGCAATAAGGGTTCATATAAGAACTCCTTAAAGTGTTTTATTAGATAATGCAGAGAAGACAGAGTGAGAACAGTTCATCACTGAGATCTTATTAATAAAAGGGATAAACAGTCCAAAGGGAGCACAGTCATAGGCTGCTACCCATGTTGCTTCTTTAGGCTTTGTCATACGGAGGGAAGCAATGTCAAGTTCAAGTGTCTGTGGCTGTGTGTGTTCAGAGGGCAACAGATTTTTGGTGGGACAACTAGAAACATCAGAAGCACAGAATGATGAATGTAACTCGGGCTTCTGTGTTCCTGAGTGGGTGCACTGAGAAACTAGCTACTTTGGGAAAATGGAGAGACCCCAACTGAAGGTTCCCCTGGTGTTATTTGATCCAGAGAATGATCGAGTCTGGAACAGCAATGGCACCTGAAGTGTACACCCCACAGGCAGCTGATGTGGGAGTGTCATATATCAATCTGTTGATTTCACTGGTTAAGCAATAAATTAACTGCTTGGTCCTGATTGGTTAGGACATTGGTTTGTGGAGTAAACAGAACAAAATGCTGGCAGGAAGAGGAAGTGAGCTCAGTCTTCACGCAGCTCCTCTCAGAGCAAGACACCCATGATGAAGCTCTGACCCTGGATGGACGTAGCTAGAATCTTCCCGGTAAGCACACCTTGGGGTGCTTACACACATTATTAGAAATGGGCTAGTCCAAGTGTGAGAGTTAGCCTAGAAGAGGCTAGATAGAAATGGGCCAAGCAGTGCTTAAAAAAATAATTATTTCGGGTAAAGCTAGCCGTGTGGGCGGCCGGGGTGCTGGGGACGCAGCCTCGCCACTCCTATTACTATAGAAGGTGCCCACGTGGACAACTGCTTCCACATAAAGCCTGAGACAGCTTGGGAAGTAATTCTAGAACAAAATGACAGCTTTATGCATGGTTTCGTGGTAGCAGCACTCTCTTGGGTCTACTCTGCTTGCTAGAGGCAAGCAAGCGCTTTCATCTAAGAGAGGCTTCCTGACTCAGCTTTAGCTGCAAAACCCTGCAGCTCACTAAGAGGTCCTGCCAAGAAACACTTAAACAGTGTTGACAAAAAGCTGAGTGCATGCTTTTCGGTTTTCAGCTGTAGCAGGAAAAAAGCTGCGCCATTTAAAAATGCCGGCTTTCTGGGTCGTCCTGCTAGGGCAAACTCTGACTCTTTTACGCAGGCGGTTTGTGCGGTTTGCAAGTACAGGCTGCTGAAGCTCACTTGCTGGCAGGGACCTTGAAATGCCATAGACTTGTAAAAATAAACATGCCTACAGCCGGTACCTCAGCCATGAGGCTGGAAAGCTAAGGAATGGACTGGATCTAGCTGGCAAAGCCACAGCTTTAATCCTACCCATATTGCTCAGTAATTTAAAGGCTCGTGTGGTCAGAAAAAGAGAGATACAGTAAAGAGAGCGTCAAAGACAAAGAAAATTTTTAAATGATTTACAGTGTGTTAAAAATATATGCCAGCTAAAAATTAAAGTTTTTAAAAGTAAAAAATGAAAGAAAGAGAGTGGTTGGGTGTGGTAGGACACACCTTTAATCCCAACACTTGGAAGGCAGAGGGAGATTGACCTCTGTGACTTCAAGGTGTGGTAGCACAAGCTTTTAATACCAGTGCCTAGAAGGCAGAGACAAACAGATCTCTGTGAGTTCAAGGTGTGGTAGCATACACCTATAATCCCAATGCCTGGGAGGCAGAGACAGGCAGATCTCTGAGAGTTCAAGGACAGCCTGGCCTGCAGAGTTATTCCAGGACAAAGATACAGAGAATATAAAATAAAAGTAAAAATAAATGAAATAAAGTTAAAATAAAGCCGTACAAAGATGGACAATACACAGAGAATCTTTATATTGTATGCTATTATGCTCTCTTTGAATTGTTTGAATGCTGAGGAAGGAACAACAGCTGCCAAAAGATATGTGTTTATAAATGGTGCTGAACTAATCCAGCATAGATATTTTGAAAATGCTTTGAAACCTGGATCTAAGGACATGATGCTTTGGAAAGGAGTTTCTTATTTTGTTTTCACAGAGGATGAGACCCTGTTCATTTCTTCTATTCTGATATGGTATGATAGACCACGCCCTCCTGAAAGGTTGCTGTGAATGCCTTCAAAAAGTTGCTTCGCTCAACTGCCAACTGAGATGAAACTAGCACACAGGTTATACCATGAAAGACCCAATTAATGACACCCCCATTCAGCAGGAAGCAGTTTGGAGAGAAATAACTGCGCCCATATTCCCAAAAATTGTTTATAAATGTTCTTTTACATTTAAAGGGGGTTATGATATAGATATGAATAATTTGCATTAGTATAGAATTTGCTTTATTGATAGAGATTTAAGGTCAATTTTGTTATATGTATATGTATTTCTGATATTGATTAAGGTATTGTGATTGTGTAGTTCATTTAAAATGTAATGTATAATTAGGAAATATAGGTTGCTAATGGATAATCATCAATAATAGTCAAGCTTGTAGTCATGTTAGTGAAGATATTCTAGATGTACATAGATATATTTTAGATAGGCATTCTTTATATCTTTCAAAGACTATAGGATATGGCATTTTAAATGTTTTAATAACTTAGGGCTTATCATGACAATGAGACATGTCTGCTCCTGGAAACACCAATATACTTCAAGAAGAAGATGGGCATCGAATAGAATTCTTATGGAGTTTGATAGCCATTTGGGCAAGAAACTGCTTTTGCCTGGACTATTGCATAAACTGGACACAAAGAAGCCACAGAGAGAGGACTACTGAACTTGCCTAAAGGTGAGATGATCTTTCGGAGTTCCTAACTCATGAAAAAGTCTACAAGACATTCTTCAGGACAAGCAGATAGTGATTGCCTTTGAAAATTCCTGCTTTGTGGAAATGTCTGCTGGAAACTATGGGCCTGTAGGCCGAAGATGGATGCCCCAATGATACAGAGGAACTTTGGGTGACTGTACAGGGAGCGAAATGTCTCTGTCATTTCTACAGTTTGAAAATTGCTTTTTTCTTGTTTGCTTAGGTAATATTGTATCTTTCTGGAGTCTTTGATGGAGTTAAGAATAGTTAGTTATAGTTATACTTTTCTTTAGTTATGATAAAGATTATTGTAATTTTTACTTGATAACTGTTTTGTTATGTGTAATTTTGCTATGTTAAAGTTAAAGCCTTTCCTTTTTGTTTAAACAGAAAAAGGGGAAGTGATGTGGGATTGTCATATATCAATCTGTTGATTTCATTGGTTAAGCAATAAATAAACTGCTTGGTCCTGATTGGTTAGAACATAGGTGGGTGGAGTAAACAGAAAAAAATGCTGGCAGGAAGAGGAAGTGAGCTCAGACTTCACGCAGCTCCTCTCAGAGCAAGACACTCGCGATGAAGCTCCAAACCATGATGGATGTAGCTAGAATCTTCCCAGTAAGCGCACCTTGGGGTGCTTACACACATTATTAGAAATGGGCTAGTCCAGGTGTGAGAGTTAGCCTAGAAGAGGCTAGACAGAAATGGGCCAAGAAGTGCTTAAAAGAATAATTATTTCAGGTAAAGCTAGCCGTGTGGGCGGCTGGGGTGCTGGGGACGCAGCCCCGCCTCACCTATTACTACAGGCAGCCTTGTTTTCTACTCTTCTGTCTAAGGAAACTTCTTTCTTACAATTTTCAACACTGTTGGGTGAGTCCTTGCCATAAAACTGCACTGATACAGATTTTAAAGATCTGGCAGTTTGAGGATGCTGACTGAGTCCATACTGTGATATGAAGGGACTTCTCCACTATGGGCAACCTACTAGTAGATATCCTCCTGGAAAAAGTGACTCTCAATGCCCCCATAGCCATCAGTGCCAATATCTATTTAGCTAAGCTGACCTTCTCTTCCTTTGAATTTTGAAACAGTGTTTCTCTGTGGGGGTCATAGCTTTGTACTCTGGAATGGTTTCAAAGTCAGTGATCTTCCAGTTTCTGCCTCCAAGTACCACTACTTTCTGGCGTTTACCAGCAAATTTTATACCCTGATCTTAAAGCAAGCTTTATTTATTAAAACAGAAATAAAATATAACTGTGACTATGAACACCTGATTTTTGACATGGAGGCAAAAATTGTACTATGAATAAAAAATCATGTTCAACAAATGGTGCTGACATAACTAGATATCAACATGTGGAGGGATGCACACAGATCCATATCAATCCCCATGAGCAAAACCAACATCCAAATGGATCAAAGACCTCAGCATGAATTCAGTTATACTGAACAGTATAGAAGAGACAGTCACAAGTAGCCTTGAACACAAGAAAACAGGAGATTCCCTTCCTAAGTATTACAGTAGTAGCACAGACACTGAGACCAACAATTAATAAATGAGACCTCCTAAAACTGAGACGCTTCTGTAAGGCTAGGGACATGGTGAATAAGACAAAAGGACAGTGAAGAGGATGAGAAAATGTCTTCACCAACCCTGTATCTGATAAAGGGTTGATCTCCAAAATATGTAAAGAACTCAAGACACTAGACATCAAAATACGAAATAATCCAATTAAATATAGGATGCAGATCTAATCAGAAAATTCTCAACTGAAGATATTTGAATGGCCAAAAGACACTTATAGAAATATTCAACATACTGAGCCATCAGGGAAATGCTAATCAAAATAACTTATATATACCATCTTACACCTGTCAGAATGGCTAAGATCATAAACACTGATAACAGTTCATGCTGGAGAGGATGTAAAGTAAGAGGATCACTCCTCCACTGCTGATGGGAGTGCAAACTTGTACAGCACTTTGGAAATCAGTATGGTCGTTTTTCAGAAAATTGGGAATCAATATACACGAAGACTCCCACAATATAACCTTTGGGCATATACCCAAAGGATGCCCATTTATACCACAAAGATATTTGGTCAACTATGTTCTTAGACCCAGAAAGATACTATGGTATGTGGATATTAAACATAGAGGCAATGGATAACCAGATTACAATTTACAACCCCAATGAAATTAGATTTAAAAAAATAAGAAGGATATACATGGAGGGTCCCAGGGAAAAAATAGTTAAGATCTACTTATTGGACATAGAAGGGGGAAAGGGAAGGAACGGGGAACAGCTGTATGAGGACTTGAGAAGGCTGAGTTGGAGGAGCAATGGAGAGAGAGAGCAATGGAAGAGTTATCTTGAAAGAGCAGGCCATTATGAGGTGAGAGAGAAACCAGGTGTTCAGTAAATTGCCAGGTATTCACAAAAATGACACCAGCTAAGACTCTTAGAAATAGTGGAGAGGGTAACTGAACTGACCTAGTCCTATAATCCAATTGGTGACTATTATAATTGTCATCATTGAACCTGCACCCACTAACTGATGGAAGCTGAAGGACAGACCCAGATTGGAACACTGGGTTGAGCTTTTGGAGATTAGTCAAAGAGGAGGAGGGATCATCTGAGCAAGGGGCAACAAGATCATCAATGAGAAAACCATGAAGACAGGTGACCCAACTAGTCGTAGCTCATGGACTCAAGATTGACAGTTAGGGATACTACATGGGACCAAACTAAGTCTTTTGAATTTGTGACAGTTGTGTCTTGTTCTGTTTGGGGAACCCATGGCAGTGGGACCAGACATACCCTGGGTACATGGGTGGGCCTTTGTAGCCCATTCCCTGTGGTGGAACAACTTGATCGGATTTATGTAGGGAGACGGTGTTGGTCATGTCTCAAACTGGTATACCAGACATTGTTTTCTTCCAAAGGGAGGCTTACAAACTCTGAGGAGTGGATGAGGAATGGGATGGGCAGAGGTCGGTGGAGGAAAAAGAGAAGGAAGTGGCCACTGGAAATGGTATGTAAAAAAAAAACATTAAAAAAGACTGAGGAATGATGTGGGAGTGTAATATATGAATCTGTTGATTTCATTGGTTAAAATAAAAAAACTGCTTGGCCGGCCCTAATAGGTTAGAACATAGGTGGGTGGAGGAAACAGAATAGTATATGGACAGGAAGAGGAAGTGAGAGAACGCACGCAGCTCCGCTCAGAGACAGCAGCCTCCTGTCTAGCGGGCAGACAGGATGGCCCAGCTCTCTGAGGCACGCACGCAATGAAGCTCCGACTCAAGATGGATGTAGGCTAGAATCTTCCCGGTAAGCGCACCTTGGGGTGCAACACACTTTATAAGAAATGGGCTAGTCCAGGTGCGAGAGTTAACCAAGAAGAGGCTAGAAATAGTGGGCCAAGCAGTGTTTAAATGAATACAGTTTGTGTGTTGTTATTTCGGGCATAAGCTAGCCAGGCGACAGGGTGCTGGGGGACCCAACCACAGCGCCCCAATTTCAACAGATAGCGCCCAACGTGGGGCAACTGAATCCACTAAAAGCCCGAGAAAGCTTGGGAAAGAGTAAAGCATGTTTGTTTTCTTGGTAGCAGCAGTTTCTCAGGGCTGCTCTGCTTGCTAGAGGGAAGCAAGCGCTCTCAGCTAAGAGAGGCTTCCTGACTCAGCTTTAGCTGCAAAACCCTGCAACTCATTAAGAGGTCCTGCCACGAAACACTGAAACGGTATTGACGAAAAGCTGAACGCATGCTTTTTGGTTTTCAGCCGTAGCAGAAAAAAGCTGCGCCGTTTAAAAATGCTGGCTTTCTGGGCTGTCCTGCCAGGGAAAACTCGGACTCTTTTACACGGGCGGTTCGTGCGGTTTGCAAGCACAGGCTGCGGAAGCTCCCTTGCTGGCAAGGACCTTGAAACACTGTAGAGTTCTGGCACTGAAGGCGGCTCTGGCCGGTACCTCAGCTACAAGGTTGGAATGGCAGAAAGCTAAGGAATGGACTGCAACTAGCTGGCAAAGCCACGCCTTTAGTCCTACTGAGATTGCTTGGTAAATTAAAGACTTATGTGGTCAGAAAAACAGAGAGAGATACAGTAAAAAGAGATTCAAAGATAAAGAAAATTTTTAAATGGTTTACACTGTGTTAAAAATATATGCAAGCTAAAAGTAAGTTCTTAAAAGTAAAAAATAAGAAAAAGAGAAGTTGGTTGTGGTAGTACACGCCTTTAATCCCAACACTTGGGTTGCAGAGGGAGATTGACCTCTGTGACTTCAAAGTGTGGTAGCACACGCCTTTAATCCCACTGCCTAGAAAGCAGAGACAAACAGATCTCTGTGAGTTCAAGGTGTAGTAGCATACACCTTTAATCCCAGTGCCTGGGAGGCAGAGACAGGCGGATCTCTGAGAGTTCAAGAACAGCCTGGTCTACAGAGCTATTCCAGGTCAAAGATATACGCTCAAAAAGTTAAAAGTAAAAATAAATGAAATAGAGGTTAAAATAAAGCGCACAAAGATGGAAAATACACAGAGAATCTTGATACTGTATGCTATTATGCTCTCTTTGAATTGTTTGAATGCTGAGGAAGGAGCAAGAGCTGCTAAAAGATATTTGTCTATAAATGCTGCTAAACTAACCCGACATAGATATTGTGAAAATGCCTTGACTTTGGAATTTGGATGTAAGGACATGATACTTTGGAAAGGAGTTTCTTTTTTTGTTTTCACAGAGGACGAGACCCTGTTCATTTCTTCTATTCCGATATGGTATGATGGACCACGCCCTCCTGAAGGGTTGCTGTGAACGCCTTCAGAAAATTGCCTCGCTCAACTGCCAACTGAGATGAAACTAGCACAGAGGTTATACCATGAAAGACATAATTAACAACGCCCCCATTCAGCAGGAAGCAGTTTGGAGAGAAAAACTGCGCCCATGTTCCCAAAATATTGTTTATAAATGTTCTTTTACATTTAAAGAGGGAAATGGTATAGGTATGAATAATTTACATTGATATGGATTTTGCTTTAGTGATTTAAATTTAAGGTCAATTTTGTTATATGTACATGTATTTCTGATCCTGATTAAGGTATTGTGATTGTGTAGTTCACTTAAAAATGTAATGTATATAGGTTGTTAATGGATAATCATCGATAATGGTCAAGCTTGTAGTTATGTTAGTTAGATTTTCTAGATATATAGAGATATATTTTAGTTAGATAGGCATTCTTCATATCTTTCAAAGACTACAAAATAGGACATTTAATGTTTTAATAACTAAGGACTTTTCATGACAATGAGACACTCTGCTCCTGGCAGCACCAATCTACTTCAAGAGGAAGATGGGCATCGAAGAGGATCCTTATGGAGTTAGATAGCCATTTGGGTAAGAAACTGCTCTTGCCTGGACTATTGCATAAAGTGGACACAGAGAACCCACAGGGAGAGGACTACTGAACTTGCCTAAAGGTGAGATGATCTTTCGGGGTTCCTGACTTATGAAAGAGTCTGCAAGACATTCTTCAGGACAAGCAGATAGTGACTGCCTTTGAAATTTCCTTCTTTGTGGAATGTCTGCTGAAAACTATGGGCTTGTAGGCCGAAGACAGATACCCCAATGGTACAGAGGAACTTTGGGTGACTGTCCAGGCAGCAAGATGTCGCTGTCATTTCTAGAATTTGAAAGTTGCTTATTTCTTGTTTGCTTAGGTAATATTGTATCTTTCTGGAGTCTTTGATGGAATAAAGAATAGTTAGTTATAGTTATACTTTTAGTTATGATAAAGATTATTGTAATTTTACTTGATAACTGTTTTATGTAATTTTGCTATGCTAAAGTTAAGGCCTTTCCTTTTTGTTTAAACAGAAAAAGGGGAAGTGATGTAGGAGTGTCATATATGAATCTGTTGATTTCATTGGTTAAAATAAAAAAACTGCTTGGCCGGCCCTAATAGGTTAGAACATAGGTGGGTGGAGGAAACAGAATAGTATATGGACAGGAAGAGGAAGTGAGAGAACGCACGCAGCTCCGCTCAGAGACAGCAGCCTCCTGTCTAGCGGGCAGACAGGATGGCCCAGCTCTCCGAGGCACGCACGCGATGAAGCTCCGACTCAAGATGGATGTAGGCTAGAATCTTCACGGTAAGCGCACCTTGGGGTGCAACACACTTTATAAGAAATGGGCTAGTCCAGGTGCGAGAGTTAACCAAGAAGAGACTAGAAATAGTGGGCCAAGCAGTGTTTAAATGAATACAGTTTGTGTGTTGTTATTTCGGGCATAAGCTAGCCAGATGACAGGGGTGCTGGGGGACCCAACCCCAGCGCCCCAATTTCAACAGAAGAAGAACAGATACAACATTTATCCATCAATTAAATCTCTCTAAATTTAGAAAGGCTCTGAATCTATATCTCACTCTCCTCAAACTGTAAGCAGAAAAAAGAATGAACAGGGTCTTTACAACGGTTTCTTCTTATACCAAAGCTCTAATTTTGGTTTTTCTTAATTAAACTGGTATTTGAACATTTTAAATGCCCCGACAATATTGTTGAATATTCTGTGATGTAGTATATGTCTATGAATTCCTATGTATTTTTTTTTTGCTTTTTGTTCCTGTAATAAGTATAATGAATAAAAGCAACTGAGTGTAAGGAAGTATTCATTTAACTTATTGTTTCTGGTCACAAACCGTCATTGATGGAAGCCATGGCAGGAAGTATGGATTAACTGATGATTAGTTAATATTCTTATATAAGCCAGATCCACCTTTGTAGTGATGGTGTTGAAGATTCTGGACTACGCCCTACAAGATCTATTAAAAGTATCCCTCATGGACATGGCCACAGGCCCATCTGTGCAATATAATTCCTAAATTATAGCTTCTTCTTCCAAGGTGATGACTTTGAATCAAGTTGACAATAAAAATGTATCAGTACATTATCAGAGCTAACAGATTGTGTTTTCTGAAGTCTAGAAGAAGCACTGAATTCTTTGACCTGCAATTAAGAGACTAATGTGCCACCATGAACCTTTGGGTCCATTCTTAATCAAACTACATAAGAGTTAAAAATTGACAAGTGATATTGACTGCTTCTCTCACTGAGCAACTTTCTATGAATGTTAGAATAAATGAAGGTGGGTTTAGTTTCATCTGGAGCTCAACTGTTTCAGCCTGGATTCAAAATGTGCAATGCTTTCAGTTATTATGATTCACATTTAGCTTCACAGAGATAGCCAAAAGAAAAAAAATACCCTAAATTTCTTAGGGAATTATTTTACTATCATGAACAACTCAAATGAAGATTTATTCTGCCTGATGTTTTTTTTTTTTTGGTTTTTTGAGGCAGTGTTTCTCTGTGGTTTTGGAGCCTGTCCTTGAACTAGCTCTTGTAGACCAGACTGGTCTCAAACTCACAGAGATCCGCCTGCCTCTGCCTCCCAAGTGCTAGGATTAAATGCATGTGCTACCACCGCCCGGCTGGTGGTTGTTTTTTATGAATGTGAGGTTCTTTGGTTTAGGAACTGTCAAGCCAAGTGGCCTCACTTCATTTTGTTTGTGTATACACACATACACACACACATACATATACTCACGTACGTATGTATAAATTTCTAAATGTGTACACATTATATGTCATGATTATAATGTAGGCAGAGTTTTCATTTCCAATAAACCAATTCCTAAATAACCAAAGACACTTTTAAATTTTAAATTCTTGGCTTATAGCTCAGGCTTATTAGTAGCTAGCTCTTACAACCCATTCTGTCACACCAGTTCAGCTAGTGCCAAATCCGAGTGAAAGACATCAGGATTAATGGAAAACACACTTTGCATGTTGCAGAATTAGAAGCCTTTATTGTACATCACCAAGGGGGGTTTATACCTAACCCAGACAGGTAGGCCAACAGGATGGAGACCTTATTGCCAGATCCTCGGATTAGGGACAAGAAAATGTGTACTCAGGAAGCAGAGTTGTTAAGCAACTCTCAGAGCAGGAAACTTGCAATTTTCTCAGAAACCCAGACGAACAAGGGCAAGAAAGGTCATCTACAGGCCACGTGGAAGGCCAGGACTCCTTTAGGTTCCAAAACATTTCTATTTATTTAAATATTGCCATATGGCGTGTGGCTTTACCTGTCCTTCAGCTTGTCTCCACCTTTCTACCCAGTGTCCTTAGTTTGGTTGTTATGCCTACATTTCCTACTTGGCTACTGGCCAATTAAGTTCCTATTAAATCAATCTAAGTGAAAAATCATCACAGTATACAGCATCTCATTTGTTTGTCTCATCAAAAAGGAAGGTTTTAACTTTGGCATAGTAAGATTATATACAACAAAAATTTATTATGTAAGAATTACATTCGCCATGTCCAGTCCATTTGCAATTGACAAAATTAGAGAAAGTATTTAATTACCTATCTTTGGGAGTC
This sequence comes from Microtus obscurus, assembly GCA_963919715.1. Lineage (NCBI taxonomy): Eukaryota > Metazoa > Chordata > Mammalia > Rodentia > Cricetidae > Microtus > Microtus obscurus. The sequence continues at coordinate 58,479 of CAWTZC010000713.1, forward strand.
TAAAGTTTGATATTTGATTTACCTTTACCATAAGAAAATGAATTGTAATTATTAATCTTTAACTCGATTAAGATTCCAAAAGGGTGAAATTTGCCGAACAACAGGGACATTAGGCTACCTGGCCAAGCATTCAAAGTTCTCCTGTAATGCTGGGGCATCCATCTTTGGCCTATAGGCTAGTATATATGACAGAAAATTTTGCGAAGCAGGGCATTTTGAATGAGTGTAATATCGCGGCAATGTTTGGCAGTTGGTTTTATTTGTATCCTACTGACCCAGTCTGGATAGTATATTGCCAGCAATTGAGGTGAGGGCAGTTTTTTTCCCCTAAGATTTTGGCATAAATAAAGTAAACTCCATACTACTATCTATCTCTCATTCTTTTTCTCTTTCTATCTCTGTGTTCATTAAGAAGTGTATATATGATTCTTAGAAGACAGCTTCTGGAACTGACACATTATTTCCACCACATAAGATCCAGGGAGACAATGTAGATAATCCCAATTACTGGGAAGAATCATGACTAGCTGATACATCTAATGCTCCTAATACATTCTTCTTCCATTACTCACAATAGAAGCGATTTTACCAAAACAGCATTACAGAGTTATTACTGGTATTTGTTCTACACACTACTTCTTTTCACAGTGAGATCACTATGCCCTTCAGCAGGGATGTAAAACACACAAATTACAGAAAAGACTAACAAAAAAAAAACCTTTTAAGTTTTATTCGTTTTAAACACTTTGAATAGTTTCCCACATTTATTCTAAATATAGAGGTACTCAAAAGGGAAAAAGTAATTGAGTATAGTAGAAACTATGATTGCTAAAAAAAATTTCCACATGGTTATACATGTAAAGTCTATCTTCAGAGTGACTTCTTTAGAATGTCATGGCAACAGGAACTCCTGAAGACTTTGAACACTACTTAAATGGATATATGCTTTAGAATTCTTTCCAGTGTAGATCTGTGTATGAGGGTTACAGAAACTGGTTGTGCTGAAGACTTTCCCACATTACAGACACTGTGTGAAATCTTTATGCTTGTTAAAATCACAAGAACAAAGAAATAGTTTATATACCATGTGTACATACAAAAGGTTTCTATCCACTGTGAATGTTTTTACTCTTTGACCCAGTGAATCTAGTAAAGACTTTCTGAAAATGGTTATAAGCATTAGGCTACTGGCTAGTGTGAAGAGTTTCAGATCTATTATGATCACAAGAGCAGCTGAAGGCTTTTCCACAATTCTTTTTTTTATTTTTATTTTTTGAAAAATTACCCCTCTTCCTCTTTTCCCATTTCCTTCCCCCTCTTCCCGCACATCACCCCCTCCCCCTCCCCCCAGTCCATTCCCCCTCCCTCTTGAGAATGAAGAGCAGTCCAGATTCCCTGTCCCGTGGAAAGTCCAAGGTCCTCCCACTTCTATCCAGGACTAGGAAGGTGAGCATCCAAACAGGCTAGGCTCCCACACAGCCAGAACATGTATTAGGATGGAAACCTAGTGCCATTGTCCTTGGCTTCTTATCAGCCTTCATTGTCCGCCATGTTCAGGAAGTCCGGTTTCATCCCATGCTTATTCAGTCTTAGTCCTGCTGGCCTTGGTAAGCTCCAATAGATCAGTTCCCCTGTCACTGCGGGTGGGTGCACCCCTCGTGGACCTGACTTCCTTGCTCATGTTCTCCCTCCTTCTACTTCTCATTTGGATCTTAAGAGCTTAGTCTGGTGCTCCAATTTGGGTCTCTGTCTCTATCTCGATCCATCGCCAGATGAAGGTTCCATCCAGATGGAACTCCTCAGCACCTAAACAGGGTTTTCCACAATTCTTATGTGCATAAATGAACTATCAAGTGAACTCTTTTACGCCTGTTAACTTCTGCAGAATGAACAGTTTTCACATCTTTTACACACCAAGAGTTCCTCTCCAGTGTGATTGTTTTTCGTGCAAATCAGGACAAATTGAAGTGTTAAAAGGTTTCCTGTAACATTTACATGCAAAAGCCATCTCTCCAAATGGAACCCTTTCCTGAATGTTCAGCTGACTGGAGCAGGTAAATGCTTTTTCACAATGTGTACATCCATGACACTTCTCTTCAGTATGAGCTCTTTCATGAACCTTCATGAATAGAAATTAGTGAAGGGCTTTACACAATGCTTACATGAATAGAAATTGGTGAAGGGTTTTGCACAATACTTACATGAATAAGGCTTTTCAAAAGTGTGACTTCATTCATGTATGTTATGACTACTGAGGTCACTGAAGGCTTTTCCAAGATGTTTACATGCTCAAGACTTTTCCCCTATGTGAATCTCTTCATAAATGTTCAGGTGATTAGAGCAGGTAAACACTTTTTCACACTGCTTAAATGTATATGAATTTTCTTTAATGTGAACACTTTTCATGAGTCTTATAAGAACTGAAACTGGTATAGGCTTTTTCCACAATGCCTCCATGAAAAAGGTTTCTCTGCAGTGTGACTCTTTCCATGTCTCTTAGAACTACTGGGGTTGTTAAATGATTTTCGACAATGCTTACATTATAAGGCTTTTGTCAGAGTGAATTATTTCATGAATGTTCAGATGCCTACACCAGAAATTTTTCCCACAATGTTTGCATGTATAAGTCTTCTGTTTCTCTGTAGTGTGTCTCCTTTAATGTCTATTACACCTACTGTAATTGTTGAAGGCTTTTCCACAATGCTCATGCATAGGATTTCTCTCCAGTGTGCCTACGTTCATGTTTGTTACGAGTACTGGGGTCGTTGAAGGCTTTTCCACAATGCTTACATGCAAAAGGTTTCTCTCCAGTGTGAAATCTTTCATGAATGTTTCGATAAGAAGAACTGGTGAAGTTTTTTCCACAATGCTTACATGCGTAAGTTTTCTCTCCAGTGTGACTTCTTTCATGAATGTTTCGATAAGAAGAACTGGTGAAGTTTTTCCCACAATGTTTACATGCAAATGGTTTCTCTGCAGCGTGGCTCCTCTCATGTCTATTACGAGTACTGGGGTGGTTGAAGGCTTTTCCACAATGCTTACATGGATAAGGTTTTTCTCCAGTGTGAATTTTTTCATGACTGTTTCGATTACGAGAAGTGGTGAAGTTTTTTCCACAATGCTTACATGCGTAAGTTTTCTCTCCAGTGTGAAATCTTTCATGAATGTTTCGATAAGAAGAACTGGTGAAGTTTTTCCCACAATGTTTACATGCAAATGGTTTCTCTGCAGCGTGCCTCCTCTCATGTCTATTACGAGTACTGGGGTGGTTGAAGGCTTTTCCACAATGCTTACATGCAAAAGGTTTCTCTCCAGTGTGAAATCTTTCATGAATGTTTCGATAAGAAGAACTGGTGAAGTTTTTTCCACAATGCTTACATGCGTAAGTTTTCTCTCCAGTGTGACTTCTTTCATGAATGTTTCGATAAGAAGAACTGGTGAAGTTTTTCCCACAATGTTTACATGCAAATGGTTTCTCTGCAGCGTGCCTCCTCTCATGTCTATTACGAGTACTGGGGTCGTTGAAGGCTTTTCCACAATGCTTACATGCAAAAGGTTTCTCTCCAGTGTGAAATCTTTCATGAATGTTTCGATAAGAAGAACTGGTGAAGTTTTTTCCACAATGTTTACATGCAAATGGTTTCTCTGCAGCGTGGTTCCTCTCATGTCTCTTACGACTACTGGGGTGGTTGAAGGCTTTTCCACAATGCTTACATGGATAAGGTTTTTCTCCAGTGTGATTTTTTTCATGAGTGTTTCGATAATGAGAAGTGGTGAAGTTTTTTCGACAATGCTTACATGCAAATGGTTTCTCTGCAGCGTGGCTCCTCTCATGTCTATTACGAGTACTGGGGTGGTTGAAGGCTTTTCCACAATGCTTACATGGATAAGGTTTTTCTCCAGTGTGAATTTTTTCATGACTGTTTCGATTACGAGAAGTGGTGAAGTTTTTTCCACAATGCTTACATGCGTAAGTTTTCTCTCCAGTGTGAAATCTTTCATGAATGTTTCGATAAGAAGAACTGGTGAAGTTTTTCCCACAATGTTTACATGCAAATGGTTTCTCTGCAGCGTGCCTCCTCTCATGTCTCTTACGACTACTGGGGTGGTTGAAGGCTTTTCCACAATGCTTACATGGATAAGGTTTTTCTCCAGTGTGAATTTTTTCATGACTGTTTCGATAACGAGTGGTGAAGTTTTTTCCACAATGCTTACATGCGGGATAAGGTTTCTCTCCAGTGTGAATTTTTTCATGAACATTTCGATAAGATGAACTGGTGAAGTTTTTCCCACAATGCTTGCAAGTATAAGGCTTTTGTCCAATGTAACTGCTTTCATGACTGTTATGATGATTGAATTGGGTGAAGGCTTTTCCATAATGTACAGAAGTATATGGTTTCTCTCCTTTTTGAGTTACTTTATGTTTCTCAAAACATATTGCATATTTACATGTTTGGCCACATTGCCTACAACTGTATCTTTTCTCTTCATTATGACTTTTTTCATGGTTGGTAAGCTCACTGAAATCAATGAAGGCTTCTTCACAGAGACTACATACAAATTGTTCCACTTCTTTATGGTTTTGTTCATCATTCTGTCCCTGTGTGTATCTCATGAAGATATCCTCATTGAGTTTATCTCCAGTATAAGTTCTCTCCTGAGACTGATCTAAGCACAGACTACTACTGGCTTCTTTACATTGTTTTTTCCCGGGTTTCTCTTCAGGAGAAGTTTCAAGTACCTGAAAGGATTCAGAACAACTGATTACTTTCCAATGATTCTGATGTTTAAAAGCTTTTGCCACAGCTCCCTTATACAGTGGTGGTTTTCCTCTATCTTTTTCTCTGAGATACCCATGTAAGGATAAATCACCAATGATATTTGTTAAAAGCAATGGAGTCTCATGAACTCTTACTCTGCAAGGCGTGTCTTTAATGATCATACTCTCTGGACTAGCTTGCTGATTTTTATCACACTCATTATGACATTCACTTCCATAGTCTTTCTCAATCCTCTGAATTCTGCAAAAAATGAGAAAAGCAATACATTAGAGAAGAGAAATATTGAAGGCTAGGGTGTCTGGAACACAACTATAGAATCTCAGAGGGAATAGAATAATGGTACCAATGTGAAGACAAGATGTATTTCATGGTGAGACCCTGCTATGTGTAAAGAAGTAGAGGACTAATGTTACTTCTGTAAGAATTAAAAGGAGCTGTATCACAGACTGGGAGGTTAAGAACAATTCTCAATCTTGCAGCAAACCAGATTTAATGACATGGATTCATATGAAGAGTTCACAAAATCTGATACACTTAATATGAAGAATTTCTTGCATTTTCTGCCTTCCAGAAACGTTTTTGTATAAAAGCATAACTCAGATACAGATATATAAAATCATTAAGAGGTACAAAATGAGTGAACAGGAAGGCAAAATGGTCATAGGAGGGTGAGGTCTGCCAATTGATAAATGACTCAATCAGATTGGCCTGGAAACAAGTCTGTGACGCCATTTTCACATTCCCAATAAAGGGGGGCTTACCATGTTGCGTAGTGTGCCAATGGGCAGGATTTCAGGCTCTGTGTATGAAATGTATCTGCTAATTCATTTTGATGCAAACTAGCACTTCCATTTGGGAATAAAATAGACAGCAAAAATTGACTTTATCAGATTGACATTTAGACATGTCTCTGGCTGCTTTATCTTGATCACTGTATGAGGTAGGGTGGCCCAGTTCACTATGGGTGGTATCCCTCAGAGGGCAGGTAGCTGATTAAGGGATGAAGATCACTCCAGTAAACAGAATTTCCCCATCAATTCTGATTCAGTGCCTGTTTCCAGATTCCTGTCATACTTGAGTTCCTGCCCTGGCTTCCCAACATGATGGTATTCTGACAAGGAAGTTTGAAACTGTCCTCTACCCCAGAATTCTTGTTTTGTCACAGAAAGGTAAGCAAACAAAGCACAGTATTAATTCTCAAAGCCTCATAAGTATGAACAGAAAGTAAAACCTTTTGCACATGACGGGATGTTTTGTGTAATAATCCAGTGAAAACCTTTTTTCAGTCTCATCGCATGACATATTTGCGATAATAGATTACACACATGAAATACGCAAATATTAAATATTAAAATTCAATGCTCCATTTGAGGAATTTGTGTAAGATCATTTTTCACTTAGTTATATTTGGAGCACTAGGCATGTTCTCAGTTGTCCCCTGAGTCCCAAATATATAATATGATTTATTTTCTAGTGAATATAAATTACCCCATATTTCTGCTGAGATTTTTAGAGTCCTCTTCAATATTTTCTTCTCGTGCTTTTTCTACAACCAAATCCAGAGAATACATTATGACACATTCATATTCAACATAAAAATTATTGCAAGCAAAAAAATATTATTGCAACCTAGCTCTTATATATGCACACTAAATAACCGCATTTTTAATTTAAGAATTCAATACCAACATAACATGCATAAGCAGGACATGTTGCATGCAGTGAGCTGCTTGTTCATCCAGAACCATTAGAACCACAATTATCATATGGAAACTATATTAATTAAATCACTGCTTAGCCCATTAGCTCTAGATTCTGATTGGCTAATTCTTACATCTTAATTTAAACTATTTCTATTAATATGTATATCACCATGAGGTCATGGCCTACCAGCAAAGTTTTAGCACATGTATGTCCAACAGCAGATCTATGGAGTCCCCCTGACTCCGCCTTCCTTTCTCACAGTATGCAGTCCAGTCCTCACTGCCTACCTAAGTTCTTTCCGGTCAATAGGCAAAGGCAGTTTCTTTACTTAGTAATGGTATCACAGCACACAAAGGGGATGTCCACATCAAGGACACAGTTGTTTACTGACTGAATAAACAATGAGAGAATGTAGTACTTTTTACCTATGGAGATCAGGTTCAAAAATGTTTCCTTCATCACATATCTGTAGAGCTTCTTTTGACTAGAATCCAACACAGCCCACTCTTCTGAGGTGAAGTTCACTGCCACGTCCTCAAATTTTACTGGCTCCTTTGAGTACATACATTAATTAGGATGGTTAATTTTCACTGACAGGATACATAATCATCTTGCATGTATATTTCTGAAGAAACCTCTGAATTATTATATCAATAGGATTTAGTGAAGAATACCATGGGATGCTATCTTGATTACTTGATGTCCCACTTTCTCATTTACTGTTTATTAGTGTGTCACTCACTAGCAGCTTCACACTTCTGAATTTTATGAACTGGACTCTTCAATTGTGATATGAAATAAACTGCTTCTGCCTTAAGTCACTTTTCTCATAATAATCTGTGACAGCCAGAGGAAAAGCCTGATATAAGGAATAGCAAGGCAGGAAATCCAAGCAGAGATGGAGGAGGAAAGAAGGCAGAATCAGGGAGGTGCCATGAGGCTGCTGAAGGAGAAAGATGCCAAAACTTTTCCAGTAAACCACACCTTCGATACACAGATTAATAGAAATAGATTAGTTTAAAAATATAGAGTAAACTAATAAGAAGGCTGAGCAAATAGGCCAAGGAGTACATAATAACATTAAGCCTCAGAGTGGTTATTTCTTAAGCAGTTGTAGGAGTTACTGAGTGGGACCTGTTGGGTGGAGAGAAACTGGTCCAGGAGGACCAGAGCAATGGAGATTATTTGTAGCTACATAATGGTGCCCAATGTTTGTCCAAATATATCTATGTAAAACCTAAAAAAGCTTTAAAAAGGGCTTCTAGACCCACAAATGCAGGAGTCTCCTGGAGCTTCTTGGTAACCACAATGTTCCAGAGAGCCTCTGCTTGCTGGTGGCTATCAGAGACACTTCTCCTTTACTACTTGGCGTCCTGGATCATGCTGGTGTCAGGAATGGTTCTGGCCCCTTTGGGAGGTCCTACTGTAGAACATTTATGGGGATTGCGAGAAGCTTGCAGCAAGTTCTTGCTGGAGGGTTTGAAGAGCTAGTGGTAAATTTGCCTCCACTATAATGAAAGGGTGAGAGAGGGGAGTCAACATCCAGGGCTTCAGCAACTATACTCCTTACCGTAAAAGAAAACGAAACAATACAAAACACACCTGCTGTGGGAACTTCTTTGGCCAATACCCTTTTAAGATACCAACAGACATGGGCGTGGTCTCTTATACTATAAATGCAGCTGTAAAGCCTGTGCTTGCTCTCTTGCTTCCAGCTATTGCTTCCAGCTGCAAGACTCTGTACCTATTTCCCATTTATTTAGAGGACTGTGACCTAGGACAGTGATCTTTAAGTCTCCCCTAAATAAATAACCCTTCATTATTCAGAATTCTGAACTAGTGTGGGATTATTTTGTAACTTCCTCCAACAGTGAACCCACAGAATACCTGAGAGAACTTGGGAATAGAGTCAAGCTTGGCTTCTTGGTAGCAGCAGTTTCTCCAGTATGTCCAGAATGTCCAGTATGTCCAGAAAAAGAGAGATACACAGTAATGATAGATTTGAAGACCAAGAGAACCACAAAACTATTTACTGTGTGTTTAAAAATATATGTAGGCTTGGGAGTGAAAAGGAAATTTAAATTTAAAATAAAATAAGAAAAAAAAGAGAGAGTAACTAGGCAGTTGTGACGCATGACCTTCATGCCAGCATGTGGGAGGCAGAGGCAGAGGCAGGTACATCTCTGGAAGTTTGTGGCCCGCCAGGTCTGCAAGAGCTAGTTCCAATACAGACTCCAAAGCTACAGAGAAACCTTGTCTTAAGAAAACAAAACAAACAAACAAAGAAAAATACCCTATCTACTACTCAGAGACCATTTGTAATTATACAAAACAGCAATGTTGAAACTTAAACATCATTTTACTTTTACGGGATCCCATAAAAAAACATCTCACCAATGACAGCAACAAAGTTTGTCCTCATGGTTAAAGACACCATTTAGGGGTTGAATATTATTCAAATAGGGTTCAGGTTGGAGTGAAAATTATGTACGCCCAGAAATAATGGTAATAGGTAGCTTAGTGTATACTTACTCACACTACTAATAGTAATAAAAGTGAGTAATAGAGTAAATACCTATGAGTTACTATTTACGTGCAATTTATACTGGTATAGTTTCTTGTATATTGATACAACTTCAAATTATATTTGTTAGTTCTGTTTACAATATTTGCACACTATGCAAAGTTATTTTGTCATATTGTAATTGTATGCATGTATGTTTCTACCTGTTTGAGATTTTCTGCATATAGACACAACTTTAGGATATATTTATCATATTGCATTATGCATTTCAGCCTCTGACTAAGATATTTATATATTATTTATATCTGATGTCGTTGTCATCCCTACTGCACAGTTTAAAGATTTTTAATATTCTGATATGAAGTCTTATCCTTTAACTTATATAGTTATTAAGTATCATCGGTCATTAGTCATATTTGTTATTGTTTTAGTCAGACTAATTAGGTTCTTAAGATACATCAAAATTCTATTCTGCATAGATAGGTAACCTTCAACCACCTCAAAGTTCTGTAGAATATGTCATTTAAATAACTTAGGATTCTGTTGACATGAAGCATGGCAGCACCAATCTATCCCCAAGAGAGTGTTGGGCACCAAAGACACTCTATTTGGAATTTTGTCTTTTTCTTGGCTCAACTGGCCTTTGGGCAAGCAACTGCCCACACCTCGACCACTGCCAGTGCACGATGTCCAGACTGGACAAGCAGGATACAAGAAAAAACAACTGTCAAATCTTGTCAAGAAAGGGTAAGATGGTTTTGATAAATTTCCTGCCTCTGAAAATGATCTGTCAGTTACTCTAGGCCTTAGCCAAAGTTGCTTCAACATTGCAAATAAGACTTTAGGTGATTGCTAAATGTAGCCATTTAGCAAGATGATGATGTCTCTGTCATCTACTGCACATTTTGGAAGCTGCTTGATTGCACATCCTGCCTACTGGAGTAATGTAATCTCCCTTCTCAAGCATTTGATGAGGTTGAAGATTATATAGTAATACTTACTACCCTCTTAGCCATTTCCTATACAAGACTTAGATTCCTTAGAATACAATGTTTATTAAAACATTTAGCATACATTCCTTGCTTAATATTGTTTATGGTGGTAGTAATTCTAATATTATACTTGATATCTCTTCCTAGTGTATATAGGGTTTTATTTTGTTTTTCGAGACAGGGTTTCTCTGTGGCTTTGGAGCCTGTCCTGGAACTAGCTCTGTAGACCAGGCTGGTCTCGAACTCACAGAGATCTACCTGCGTTTGCTGGGATTAAAGGCGTGCGCCATCTCGCCCAGCTGTGTATACAGTTTTGTATTGGGTTTGGAACTCTCTTATTTAAACAAAAGGGAGCAGTTCTGTGTGAGCTCCTTCTGCTCCTTCAGCCAATAGCCTTTAAGATACCAGCAGACATGGGCTTGGCCTCTTATACTATAAATGCAACTGTAAAGCCTGTGCTTGCCCTCTTGCTTCCAAATATAGCTTCTGGCTGCTAGACTCTGTTCCTGTTTCCTATTTGTGCAGAGAACTAGGATCCAGGACAGTGATCAGCACGTCACCCCTAAATAAATAACCCTTTATTATTCATAATTCTGAACCAGTGTGGAATTTTTGTGACTTCTGCCAACACAGTACTAGTCAGAAAAGGAATTCAGATACACAATAGGACAGACTCAGACATAAAAGACATCTAAACAAGACACAGTGTATGTTTAAAATATTTGCACAGGCTTGGGAAAGAAAGGAAAAGGGAGTAGATGTTACAACAACAGAAATGCTATAGTCTATATTACAGACATAGATCAAAGAGGTTCATTGGGAATAAGAACTCTGTCAGTACTAGAGTAAGGGTCATTCCTGTGGTATCATCATCAAAAATGTATCTTCATCCTGTCCTATATGAGAGAAATATACTTGAATAAAAAACTTTTTAAAATCTTGATTGATAAAGATTTTTAAATAAACACAATTTAAGACTCAATTTGTCAATTAGCAATCTGACATATTTAGTGGAAACTAGGAAGAAATATTTGATGAAACATAATACTTGTAAGAATATTTTAAGGATATTAATTACTACAGGGAATCTGAAGTAATAGGGCAAAGTTATTTTCTCAAAATTTGCATTTTAGGAATTGCAGAGACTAAAGAATCATCTCTGAGATGAGGGCCTTGTTCACCAAAATGAAATTGTACCCTTGCATCAAACTGTTGTGTCCTGAGAGAAATAAGAATATTATACTCTTTATAGACTCACAGCTGAGATGATTAACCATTAATGATTCTGTTCCCGCAGAACAGGCTGGGATCGAACTCACAGAGATCTGCCTGCCTAGGCCTCCAGAGTGCTGGGATTAAAGGCGTGTGCCACCACCGCCCAGCTTCTGACTAATTGCTAAAGACACCTGTTTTCTTGCATTTAGTGCTTTCTCTGTAATCTCAACTGAAACATATTTCATTATAGCTGCCTAGTTACCAATTGACATAAGAATTCACTCCTCTCTTTAAAGTCTCCCTTGAATAACTCACTGGTCAGGGCAAAGTTGAAAAATTCCTTGTCCAGACCTAATGTTTGGTGCCCTTAGTACAACGGTAGATTCTGACACTAGTCTATGCCACAGTGTCAGAAACCTGAACTGTCTGTTGTCTCAGCTAGCTGATAAGCTTCTTTGCCCCGTGGTATTTTGTTTTTTTATTTTTATTTTATTTTTATTAAGTTTGCTCCTGGTTTTCCTGGAATCTGGTTTCTGGTATAAAGTTTGCTTTAGGTTTACTAGGTGACTGTGAAGGGTCTGGACACAAGAATGAAAATAAAGAAATACAAATATAGACACCAAAGATTAGGATATAGGAAGAAAGACATACAAAGTTGTAAACCCAAGTAAACTACCAAAAACTTTTCAGCAGATCAACAACTTTCTCAGCAGATCAAGGATCAATCACCCAAAGGGAGCTATTTTCTCAGATGCCTGGGAAGCCTCCATCACCTTAGGTCATTTCATTTTCCAACTAGCTGTTCTACTTACAAGGCCAGAGCTTCTCCCTGCAAACTATGAGTAGTGTCTTGGTCATCCTTGATAAACTACAGATGTAAACCGAGTTAACTTTTAGGAGACAGACATACATGATGTCTGGGTTAGGAATGGTCTCTATTATGGGGAACTGGTGCCATCAAAGGGGAGGCATGGGACTCCGGGACACACAGCCTGGATGTACCAGGAGAGACAGTGGACAAGTACAAACAATGGTTAAATTACTGAGCTCTGATAATGGAGGTTGTAAAGTATGGCAGTCAGTATCTGAGTTTAACCTTGTGAAAGCCTTTCTGCTATCTTCTAAATTCTCAGCCTAAAAACCAATTAATCCTAATTTATTAACCTCCCTAATATTACTAGCAGTTCCTTTCCTGACTAATTTACTTTTTTTTGTTTTTCAGTTTTTTTTTCTTTTAAGATTTTATTTATTATTTATTATATATACAACATTCAGCCTCCATGTATGGCCACAAGCCAGAGGAGGGAGCCAAATCTCATTACAGATGGTTGTAAGCCACCATGCAGTTGCTGGGAATTGAACTCAGGACCTTTGGAAGAGCAGCCAGTGCTCTTATCCACTGAGCCATCTCTCCAGCCCTCAGTTTTTTTTTCTAGACAAGGTTTCTTTGTAGCTTTGTTGTCTGTCCTGGAACTAGCTCTTGCAGCCCAGGCTGGGATCAAACTCACAGAGATCCTTCTGCCTCGGCCTCCAGAGTGCTGGGATTAAAGGTGTGTGCC
>CAWTZC010000714.1:0-11567 GCA_963919715.1 Microtus obscurus
CCACCATGTGGTTGCTAGGAATTGAACTCTTAAGACCTTTGGAAGAGCAGGCTTTGACCCTGAGTCATCTCTCCAGCCCTAAAAACTTGTACTTATTGAGCTATATATATTGTATATTTTGGATACAGCTCCTTGATCAGATGTAGAGTGGTGAAAATCGTTTCCATTCTTTAGGGTGTCATAATAAAGTATTGGACAGTGTCATGCTTACAGATGCTTTTCTATACATGAAGTCCATTTAGTAACTGCTGACCTTAGTGCCTACTACAGGTTTATTAGGAATGTCAGCAGGTTAAAGCAATTCTTTACTTTCTCTTCTATCATGTTCAGTGTATCTGGTTTTGTGTTGAGGTTTGATCCACTTGCACTTGAGTTTTGTGCAGTGGGTGACAGATATGAACCTATTTTTGCATTCTCTTCTCATGCTGACATTGGGTTAGGTCAACACAATGTTGAGGGTGTTGTTTTTTTCCAGTGTGTATTTCTGGCTTCGTATAAAAAAGTCATGAGTATGTGTCATATATGTGTAGATTTCATCTAAAACTACTGGTTAAAGTGCTAGTTTTTATGCACATACATGAAGGTTTTATTATTATTACAGATGGAAATCAGAATAGTGATAACTGGTAGTTTTTATTGCTCAGGGTTGCTTCAGTTATCTTGTAGTCTTTGGCCCCATGAAACTGAGAATAGATCTTTCAAGGTCTATAAGAAATTGTGTTTTAGTTCTCACAAGAGCTGGGCCTCTTTTCCAAGCTGTGCACTCCCTGTAAGGGTGAGCCATGTTCAGCCGAGCACCAAGACCATCGGGCCCAATGGCAGAAGCTGACGAGTTCGAGTCCGGATCTTTTCAGTAATTGCCCAGCTAGATGAACTGATCTTAAGGCTCAGCTGCCGAACTCAACATCACCGCGGGAAAGGAAAATTGAAGTTGGTGGTTGCCGGAAAGCTATCAAATTTTGTAGCAGTTCCTCAGCTGAAATCCTTCCAAAAAATCCAAGTCCACTGTCACTTAAAAAAAAAAAAAGACAAAAAAGGAGAAATGCAGATAATTGTACACTGTTTGACAGTGTCTGATTGGTGTGATCAGGCTAAAAGTTCAATAACTAGGTGGAAGTCACAGGTGGTATATCTGGGGAGAGGAACTTAGAGAGAATCTAGGCCTCCTAGATGCCAAGGAAAACCCAGAAAGGAAGCAGTAGGTTGGAAGATGGAAAAAGAGGTAATGCCATGTGGTAGAACATAAATTAATTGAAAATTAAGTTAATTTAAGTCATAGGAGCTGGTTGTGGAACAAGCCCAAGGTATAAGCAGCTTACATAATTAATAAAAGAATCTCTGTGTCATTATTTGTGACCTGGCAGCCCGCAAGGAAAGTGTGATTACACCATACCTTCACTGGATAGTTCATTCCCTTTTGTGGGTTTTAAGGTCTCTGAATGGGGAACCGGGAGCTGACAAGTCCTTTGTATTAACTATCAAAACATATTAGGGGGAAGTTCTGTTGCCAAACCCTTAATGCAAGCATACCAGAGGAAGGTGGGTCTTTTGAGAATTCATAGCTATTCAAGGAACGTCTACTTTGTTTCAAAAGCCAAACACTAGCATAAGAAGTAGTGGTATTTAATCCATGCAGTCCTGAGGCAGAAGCAACAAGTTGACTATGTTGTGTTGGAGACTATCCTAGACTAGAGAGTTAGTTCTTCGGCAGCCAAGATTACTCAATAAAACCATGTCTAAAAAACCAACACAAATAAATAAATAAATAAATAAATAAATAAATAATCAAAACAGAAAATAATGTGAAAGAAATTCGAAACAATAACAAAACTGTTAACATTATCCTTAAGCTCTGGAAAATAAGATTTCATTTTTTTCTAAGACAACATGCTCTAGGGGTTTTGGTTCCATTTTAATCCCCTTCTCATAGCCATTATTCCCACCTATGCTTTCACCACAAAAGTGGTGCCTTAAGTTTGCTCTTTATATCCTAACTCTTGAACAATGGTGAAAATCAGGACTTTTTTTGTTGCTGTTGTTGTTTTGTTTTGTTTCATTTTGTTTTTTTGGAGACAGGGTTTATCTGTAGGCTTTGGAGCCTATCCTGGAACTAGCTCTTGTAGACCAGGCTGGCCTCGGAATCACAGAGATCAACCTGCCTCTGCCTCCCAAGTGCTGGGATTAAAGGCATGAGCCACCACCGACTGGCTAAAATCAGGATTTTGGGGTAGCAGCAGGTTTCCCATATGGGTTCAAGCACTGGAGCTTAGGATAGGACCTGAAAGGAATCCTCAGGAACTAGGGATGAGCCATCCCATTATCTGTATCTATTTTGTGTTGCAGGATATTTGATCACACCATGAACCCCATGATTGTGTTGTTTGCTGGAAAAACCTGATTCTTCCTGTGGTGTGGCACAATCCTAGGTACACACCCTCCAAACAGTTTTTGTAAACAGGATTAATTAAAATCAAACACAGGTCAGGAGATGGAGGGCAACCAGGAAAAACGAAACCCAGAGAGACAGTGTGAGAGTAAGTCAGGAAGAGGAAGAGGGAGAAGCACAGGAAGTAGAACAGAAGGATGTCTACTTGGGGAAGTTTTGTTCTGAGATAGCATTGGAGAAAAGGTCTTTTCTCTTTGTGGCATCAGTGAAAGAGAGGAAGAAACAGCTGGATCCTTTTCCCTGGCTCTCTGAGTTAGCACATTTTCACCCCAGCATCGAGCTCTCAAGTCATTATTGGTAAAGTAGAACAGTAGGAATATGGAGTAGATGACAATTGATATTAAGAATAACCATCTGATGGATGATAGAAACTCATGAACAAGGTTTATGAGATCAATGCCAATGGACTTCTTTCTGTAATTCTCTTGGTAGCACCCCCGCAAAAAATGGCAATGGGATACTTCCCACAATTGTTGCCAGTATGTTCCTCCTTTTACTGGGCACTGTTGTTCTTGTAAATCAACAGAAGGATGACTTCTTTCTATACTGTGCAATTAGTGAATAAAATATGGCCTTTAGAATTAAACCTTTGTTCCACAAAAATGGAGAGAAACTTAGAAGCCTATTTTCCATCATTAGCTCACTGACAAGGCAATATAAGCTGGAAAGAGATAGGAGCTCAGGCAGACTAGGCAGTCATCTCTGAAGAAGCAACAGTCTGAGGCAGTCAGTGTGAGAGGCAGTCTGAGGGCAGGATTGTCCTTTTGATAGAGGTAAGAACTCCAGTGTTTGGCTGCTCAGCTCACTGACTCTTCCAGCTTTAACCCCTGATAGCTGATGCTGGGTTTCTATTATTAATACCAATTAGAATTCATGCTACAGAGAAAGCTTGTAACTTTTTATTCAAGGCTTTGAGGCCAGACCATTCTCTGTAGTCCTGGCTGTTTGTAAAGCCTTTCCCAAGGTTATCTGAGCATACAGCCATTTCTTTCCAGACTTGGTTAGTTGTTTTTTTTTTTTTTTTCCTTTTCATATAATTTCGAACTAAAACATAAACACTTAGTTATCTAAAATCTTGTAACCATAAACTGAAGTAAGACATTTGTATGAAGTGTTAATTGCTGAGGGAATGAGTAGGGATGAGGTTAGAATCTGTGTTATCAGCTAGACCTGGCAAGAGAGGCTTATCTCAAATCCCAGAAAGAGTAGTTTGTGGATGCACTACCACCAGGGGAGTGAATAGATGATCTACAAACCAAGAGGATGCCATTCCAGACTAGTATACCCAGCAAAACTGTGAATCAAAATATATGGAGAAAATAAGATTTCACATGATAAAACCAATTTAAGCAATATTGATCTACAAAGTATAAATCCCTACAAAAGGTGCTTGCATGAGAACTGTAATGTAAGTTACACACACCCTAAGAGCCTTTTATTCTTATTCAAGTTAGAACTTGGATTCTCCCTAAATCCAATGCATTGGCATGATCAGAGAGCCAAGGTTTTTATGGCTAGGCAGAGTTTGGGGTAAGGGATTTCTAAAGTTCAGGACCACTGATTGGTTGATTTGTCTAGGGGTGTCCTGGTGAAAAGTGCTGGGTGTGTGTTGGCAGGTGATCCTATCTACAATGGTTGGTAAATTTGGGAGTTTCCTTTTGCATGGTCTGTTTCTGGGTGCTGTCTAGGTGGTCTAAGTTGAGCCTGTTATGACTGGACCCTACGCTCTCCCCTTCACAAATACTGATGACAGGACCCGCTGATGGCTCCTATTTTTCCATGATTTTAAAAAAGGATGAGTGTGGTATTGGAACATAAGAACATTTATCTAACAGTTTTTTTCTAGGGCAGTGGCCATCCTCTACTACTAGGCCCTCTAGTTCTGATCTTTGACAACCAAATTATAATCCTGAATAACATCTTCAGTTCTGCAAAAGAACCAAGTGACTTATCTTATTGTAGATCCATTTTAGTTAATAAATCCATTAATTGAAATCTGGGCCTATTTTCTTGGTATGTCAATGGTCATTATAGGTAGCCATTTTGCCCCCGCATGCCAGGGAGTTCCCCTTGTCTCAGCATTTCAACCTATTTTGGGCAGAGAGCTCGGGATGTTAGATTCCTTTCTGTACCTACTTTTGAGCGGATATTTGGGCATTGTTATCCGGGCCAAGTAGGTTGAAATTCTATTCAAAAGTAAGAGGGAATTCAGGCAACGGGGCATTTATCAGAAGCATCTGGTTCTCTGACTGTCTAAGAAAGACAGGGAGCATTCACATAGGGCTGAACGGGTCCACATCAGCTTTTAGCCAGTGCAGAGCTCACAGTCATTTGGAGCAGGTTGGGTGTCAGCCCGGTTGATGTGGATGTGATCTGTCAGCCTCATGAAAACCCAAAGGAAACAAATTTGAACTAGGAACAGAAGTTAAAAGTCATTAACCCAAAAGAAAATATTACAATGAAACTTTCAGGCCCATAGTTAGTAAGTGGGAAGGGGAGGAGTCCCAAGACCAGGGTAAGGAAAATATCATCCTCGAATGACAAGTGGGGAGAAACTTAGGCTCTCTTATCTGGAATCCTTTTGACCTGTGAGAAGTGGAGCCAGTTTGTTTCCTGAAGCCTACAAGAAATTTTATTTTTGCAAAAGGGACATAAATCTTTTGATATATATTAATATCACCAATCTATACTGAAATCCACATAGTAGAAAAAGCAGGTCATGGGTATTTGTAAAACATCAGGACTGGACTCATTTGATCCTAGCAGAAACTACAGAACTGAGTTAGAAACATGTACATTTTTCTTCTGTCCTGAGAGCCAGGTATAGATCAGATAGAGATATCTTTGGCCTGATGAGGAACAACTTTAAGTTTGTATTTAAATGGTAACCAAAATAAATTCAAAATCTTGAGCTTGTGACTGAGCAGGAAGTAGTCACTGCTCTACCAACTTCATCAGGAACTCTATTAAATGCTAAACTCTGAACTTCTATACCATAGATGGGGAAAGGAATCTGAAGCACTTTTATATGGCTGCTTTGCTTTTCTGATCTCCAGGGTAGAAACCCAGTATCTGTCTCTGTTTTTTTATTGTTCATGCTACATCTCTGTTCTTTCTTTTCTTACCTCTATATAGATGTATCCTTTCTATCTCTCTTGATGTCTTTCTTTCTTTCTACATGTTTCCTGATTGTTTTTCCTTCTCCCTTTCTTATGTTTTCCCGTAACTAACTTGTATTTTTCCCTCAAAAATATATGTCCCAGAGAAATCTTTCAAGCAATATAAACATTACAATTTATTATTTTACAATGTAATTATTTTTCAAATGAATGAGTTACAATAAATGCAAGTAAAAAAAGCATGCTTTCCATATTCTGTACATGATTAAATATTTTAGTATCATAGGTAGAAAACCAAGTTGTCCCAAGGACTCACATACATTCATCTCCAAGTATCTTCTTATAGATTAACAAAGTGTAAACAAGTAAGGTATATTCTTCTCAGCCAGTTATTTTACTGGCAGGCTCCATTTTGTGATAAAAAGAAAGGACCAATTATTTCATTATCTCAAAAAATAATGTCATGAAAAAAATCTTATAAGAGTCACAAATCTAAACTTTTATATATGAAAAAGAATCAGTGAGCTCTATTTTAAACACTAAGCTATCGTCATCAATACGTTTTTAAAAATTAAAGTAATATCAGGAAGCTGAAGGCAAAAAATGAGTATAAGGATTTGATCATCCTTATGACGAACCCATCCTAGCAAGGGAAGGCACATCAGCTAATAATTGGACTGTTTTATTCTTATTTCCTGGCTAGCAAGTCCCTTACTCAACTACGCGCCTTTTTAAAACTTTAGATTGTTTCCTTGGATTTTTTTCCCAAAGGCTATTAACAAATATCTTAACCTAACCTGTCGCATTTAAAGCTTTGTTTTAGCAGCAACAAAAGCACTCCAAAAAATCCATGAACACACCTCCCAACATTAATATTAAAAGAACTGGAGATAGCTGGGGCTTCTGGGACTCAACTGATTCTCTTAATCATGACCTGGGCACAGTCTATATGGTTCCCTCAAGAGAAACTAGCTGTGTGACATTTCCTTTTCTCATTTTGTATCCTGTGTGAAGACCCTTTATCAGGGGTGGAGGCAATATCATATCTTGCTTTTACCTATCATATCTTGCTTTTACCTATAGTAGTTTTTCCAATAATGCACCTCTTTCATAATCCCTACTATATTTATTAAAGACCCTCAATCATCAAAATCCTATTTAAACTAACACTATTGTATAAAATCATTGCTTCAGTTAAACCTGGTTTAGGACTCAGGACAAAATCATCTTCATAATAATTCATAGCTAAAAACCCCCAGTATAATGAGATAATATTATACTGGATAATTAACTCTAGGAGATAATTATACATTAATGCCAGTGGGAATCTTCCCAATGCCCATTCACACCATGCCAGATACCAGAGAAAGAGAGTGGCAGTTCTTGTAAAGGCACAGCAGTAGCAAGAAACATTCTGGGGCTGAAGCACTTGGGGCCTTCTCTATCTGAGATTGCCCATCAGAGCTTTACTTCCTGGGGAGTTGATCCCAGGCAGTCCATTACAATTAAGCTAGCTCCTCTGAAATAGACTGTAGGCAATCTCTCATCTAATCTAATATAATATTATAATACATAAATACAATACATAATATACAGATGAATAAGATATAATGCTTAGAATTATGCATTATATAAAATTTTTGGTATTTACACACAATACTACTTCTTAACCATTACCAGTAGTAACATTGGTATTTGCTCCTCCTCCTTCTCAGTGTAGTATGCTGCCTTCATTTCATCCAGATAATTGGAAATCTCCACAGTTTTCAGATTGCCTTCTCAGTTCAGCTCCCCCAGCTAGTCCCCTCTCTAGCTTCTTCCCCAATGATCAATGGAATAATATTCAGGTACAGTAGATCTGAAACCAAAAATGATTTGGTAGATGGAATCAACCAGCAGACAATTGTGCTAACACAAAACTGCAAGTTAAATGTCTCTTCTCCCTCATCTGTAGTCCTAGCTTCAAATCTTCATATGTGAAGGAATAATATCTTAGCCCTAAATAAAAAACATATAAAAGCAAAACTCGTGTGTAATGGGCAAATAATAAAAATGCTCAAATCTGATGATATGTCTTTGCCCCGATTTCCGTCAATGTTGACACTGATAAGGTTTCACACCAGTAAGATCTTTTATGCTTGATAAAAGCAGGTGATGAAAGCAAAGGAACTAATAGAGACCAACTTTGACAAAAATACCACTTACCAGGGTAGGGCTGCACAGAGATCGAGAAAATAAGTAAAGCAATGACATGAGAAAAAAAAACAGAAAACATAGGATTGTATCAGGAGGGAGTACCAGTGAATACTGAGTCTTGGCTGCTTTAATTTCCATACACTTTTACCCAAACATGAAGAGGGAAGAAAACAAAAAAGACTGCTTTAACATGATACAAAGAAGAACTGGAACAGTTACTTGCTTCAATACTTTGAGAT
Organism: Microtus obscurus; assembly: GCA_963919715.1. NCBI lineage: Eukaryota > Metazoa > Chordata > Mammalia > Rodentia > Cricetidae > Microtus > Microtus obscurus. The sequence continues at coordinate 8,001 of CAWTZC010000714.1, forward strand.
AAGGAAGTCATTGGCATTCTGTTGTTTAGGTTAAATGACCACTGATACTAAGTGTCCTGGAAGGCGCCATTCCCAAGGTCAAACCTCCTATTTCAAAAAGAAGGGGCAGAAGTGTGCTTGCACTTGGGTGGTCTGGATCTGCCTGTACAAGCTGAATAATCACATCCTGAGTCAGGATGTGTAGCCCTGGTTGTTGTCAAAAATTGTGAGCAACCTCAAAACTTCCTCTGACCTTCTGAAAGGTGTGGAACAGGTTCACATTTTTGGGACTCACATTTCAACTACATTTGTATAAGGGATTCTCTCCACTGTGAATGTTTTGGTAAGACTCTAGTGGCAAGTGGAACTTGTAGAAGTCTTTCTCACAAATGCTTACATTACTATTTTTAGTGAAGAACTCAAAAAAGAGCCACAAGGGTTTTTTTTTGCCATAAATTGAGCCATTTTTTCCAATTGAGGGTCCCTATTCTAAGATGAGACCCTAGTAGTTTCTGTGATATTTACTTTAAGATTCTGTGCTTTCTTGTCTTCTGGTCTTAAAGAATGATCTGGGATTAGCAAAAGGAAATGTCAATCATTTAAGAGAAATATTAAGGGATTTAAGTTAGTGATAAGACCAAATGATCCAGAGCATTCAAGCTTATATCTCAAGTTGGCTGTAGAATAGAATTTGTAAGCTTTTTTCCCTCACCAATAGTGCTGTTGGCATCATAAAAAGCTGCTGGTTTGCAGGAGTCTTTGAAAGAATCTAGAAACTAACACCATTAAAGGCCAGGGAGGCCAGTACTGAAGGTGTAGGTTTGATTGAATTGAAATATCCGGATAGAAGTGGTTTTGGAGAAGTTGTGACTTGGAAGAAGAAGGGAGGATGGTTGAAGAGGAGGCTAGGCCATTGTTGAAGGAGTCAATGTGTTGAGCCTATGGCATATTAGAGAAGGTGGTACCATGGAAAGATTTCCATTCCCCAAGGATTGAAGCAACTTGGAGTGGGTGAGGAGTTTGAGACTATCAGACAATTATGTGTTCTGTGCATGGCAGAACCAAAGAGGGTGGAGATGCAAGAGGCATATAGGGAAATCAGAACATTGTGGTGTATTCCAGATTTGGGACTAGAGGTCATGGTTTCCAATGTAGAGGTAAGGTTTTGTCTTTAATCTGGTCAAAGTCTGTTGCAAAATATTTAACTAATGCAGAAGAGTGTTACATTTGCAAGTGCCTTAATGTTACTTTAACTGTGTAAATGTGTAATTCCTGTCCTACTACCTTTGTTAATGATAAGATAAGCAATGTGCATTTGTTTAGTTAGGAAAAGATGTTGTTGTTGATCACCGGGAAACTGACTGGTTCAAAAGAGCTGAAGGCCCAATAAGCTAGGCATGAGCAGGATAGGCAGGGCTGGTGGGGAGAGGAGAATACCAAGGAAGAAGAAGAGAAGAAGAAGGAAAGAATAGGGAGAGAAAAAAGGAGCTAAATGCCTGGAACTCAACCAAGGAGCCCGTCAGTAAGATCAGAATAGGACATACAGAAAGAAAGGGTGTAAAAAGCTTAAAGACAAAATGTAGATGAAGAGACACAGGTTAGTTGGGTTATAAAACCTAGCTAAGGAATGGTTGATTTAAAGTTAAGGTAAAGCTTTCAACATTGTTAAGTAGTCTCCATGTCATGATTTAGGAGCTGGGTTGGTGGTCCAAAAGAAAAGCCTTGTACAGAAGGCACTGGTTTGTCCTTCTTCCTATTGAAAAAGGAGAAGTACTTGAGAAACTAGAGATTTTTTCTTTAGGAATTGAAAATAGAGACCTATTGGTCTTTTAAAGAGATACTGAATGTAAAGAGACTGGAGCATTAAACTGCATGAAATTTTTGAGCACTGGTAGATTTCTAATATTAGATTATGCTTTCTATATTTTTGTAACCTATTTACTCAATTTATTTGGTTTTTGGTTTTGTAGCTGGTTGTCCTTGAACTCAAAAATAAGCCTGGCTCTGCCTCCCAAGTTCCTGGGCTAAAATATTGTGTACATTACCACTATCTGGCTGTATTGTGATCTTGGTGAGGGGATTTAGAGACACAAACATGTAAGGTTACACATTACTAGTCATGGATTTGCGTGTCACAGTGACAAGCAATAACTTGTGATAGTTAGTTTTCTCAACTTGACAGAGCAAGGACGCCTATGTGAAAAGAAAGGGCATTAATGGAGAATATGGCTCTACCAGGTTGATATTTAGGCAAGCTATTGGGGGAATTTTCTTGATTACTGCTTGATGCACAGTGGCCCAGCCCTCTGGGTGGTGTCCCCAGTAAGACGTGGGCCATTGCTGAAAAGGGGAGGTAGCTGGATAAGGGATGGGGAGCCACCCAGTAAAAGGCATTTCTCCACACCTCTGCTTCGCAGTTCCATTCCTCTGGATTCCTGTAAGACATGGATCCTGCTCTGGCTTCATTTTGGGATGGAACTGAGACAAGGGGAGTGTAAGCAAGAAATGAACTCCAACCTAGAATTTTTCGGTTACACAAGAAAAAAGCAAAGAAAATACAGCACTTACATTCAAAACCTCAAAATAATATATAGAAAGACAGTAACTACTTTAGGACATAATGGGCAGGTTTTGTGTAACAAACCCTGTGAACAGCTCTTACAGAAGTTTAGCATGTTGCATCCAATATTGGTGATACTCATAGATTGTATAGATGAGCTATTCAAATATCAAATGACACAATTCTATGTTCTGTTCCATAAATCGTTAGACTCATTTTTTCCTTGGTGTTTTGGATCATTTGGAAGCGGCTCAGTTGTCCGCATGATTCCAAAACGTTTGATATGAATTGCTATCTATTGAATATAAATTACTATATATTTCTGCCGAGATCTTTGTAGCCCTCTTTAACATATTCTTCAATTTCTCTGGAAGGAAACGAAAAAATCATTAAGACATATTCGAAAGCATTAAAAGAACTTTTACAAGGATCTTAGGATGGATATGATCATAAATTCACTACATATTCCCTTGAATTCAAATCATACTACTACAAATATAAGCAGGACATAGTTGTTCTCTGACTGGAAAAGTTGAATGAAAGGATACTCGGATTGTACCTTTAGAGATCAAATATTTCCTCAACCCATCTCTGTAGAACTTCTTTTAACTAGACTCCTATGGTGAAGTTTATAACCACATCCTCAAGGGTCCCTGGCTTTTAAGACAGTGCACATATTAGAATGGTTAGTCTTAACAGCAGACTTAACATGATACAGAATCTTCTACCATAGATGTTTCTTAAGAAACCTTATGGATGGTTTGAAAAAATGCTTCCAAAGGAAGTATTCCTGTTAGGAGGTGTGGCTTTGTTAGAGAGGGTCTGGCCTTGCTGGAGGAAATGTAGTCAGGAGGTGGGCTTTGCGGTCCATATATACTCAGGCCACATTCAGTGTCTCAGACCAATTCCTGGTTGCCCGTGAGTAAAGATGTAAGAATTCACAGCTCCTTCTCCAGCACCTGCAAGAGTCTGCTGCATGCTGCCGCTTCCAGCCCTGATGATGCTGGACTAGCACGCTGAACTGAAAG